>JASANF010014557.1:0-11919 GCA_030248245.1 Trissonchulus sp. WLG1_4 | reverse complement strand
CAAAAATTATTTTAAATTCTCTAATAAACTTTTTGACCATATCAATCTAAATAAAATTTTCAACACCGAACAAGTTATAAAACTCTGGCCTGATGACACCAAACATGATATGCACATACCTATGCCTATATACACATATGACAAGACCATCGGTTCCATATTCTTCAACTATAGACAAACATTGGATAACCTAGACATATATGACTACTCTAACAACCAGCCTACGTGCGACTGTTAAACTTAACCTTTTATGAACCCACATCACAAACATATTATAACTGGCAACGTGAACACTATTGACCATATTAAGATTAGAGAACTATTAGAAACTATTACAGAAAGAAACGAAATGCAGACCCAACAAAAACTGGACTAAAAAGAAATCTTAAGATCTATAAATATAGGACTTGATAAATACATAAATAAACTCTGCTCTAAGAATCTACGATATCACACAGAATACGTTGAATGGAAAAACGCAATAGTAAATATAGCCAAAAGTAAACTAACACAGACTAACATACATCATAACAAGCCTGATAATATATCTGTTTTACTAAAAGACATAAAAAATTAAAATCCAAATATGTGTTTACCGTTGTAGATAAGGCTGCACATAATTTTGCTATCGTCCGCAAACCATTTTACATCAGTAAATAAATCGAAGAACTCGGCATAATAAACAAAAACCACACCTATGACATAGTTAACAACATCGATAAGGAAACAATCGTCACTGATATCATTCACACATCGACTAATTGTGGCTTTACAGTAGATAAGGAATACAGCACGTTATCTTTCGCTCAAATTATACCTAACTTTCATAAAAAACCCATCAGTTTTAGAACTATCATTGCTAGCAGCAAAGCATGCCCTAAACCTATCTCAGCTAGACTCAGCCTTGCATTAAGTAAGATACAAAACAGATTGAAATCATATTGCAATAATTTTCTAAATACTCAGTAGAAAATTTCTCCATATTGGATCATTGATAACAATCAAACTATTCTGAAAACACTCGATAACATTTCAACATATAAAAAAGTTACAACCATAAACACATTCGATGTTGGTCAATACACTAGTCTACCACATGATAACATCGTCGAAAGCATCAAAACAGTGTTAGACATTACTTTCAATAAAAATACTAAGATGGCCATTCATGAAAAATCTGCCTGCTGGTTTTCCAATACTACGAAGGGTATAGCCGCAGACAAAATTTGTACAATTCGTCATTAATAATAGCTATTTCATCTTCGGAAATGTTATTTGCAGACAAATTATTGGAATACCAATGGGTACCAATGTTGGACCGTTTCTAGCTAATCTATGTCTTTTTCACTATGAATATGAATATGTTAAACACCAAATGATAAACAATAATAAAAACCTTAAGTACCTGCAAAACATGTCCCGATCTATCGACGACATAACTGCTATCAACGATAATGATAAATTCAAAAACCTTAGTAAAGATATATATCCGGACTATTTGACTCTTAACAAAATTAATAACAAAAATGATAACGCGGATGTCCTCGATATATTCATAAAAATACACAATAAACAGTTTATTACTAAAGTTTCTGACAAACGAGAAAACTTTAAATTTAACGTCATACCATTACTAAATTTATACGGTAATATAGCTACCTACTGCGCTTTCATGGAAAATGAGTTAGTCAGATACAGCAGACTGTGACTAACATATCCGACTTCACCCGAAAAACTAAGCGTTTCTTCAATAACATTAAATCTAAAAATTACTCTAATCGCAAAATTGAGCAATGTTTCCTCAATTTATGCAAAAAAACAAATACATAACAAATACGGATATGATACTGCACAAAATTTTCTACTACAGATAAAAAAGAACACTGGCATACAATTTATTCTACTAACATCACTTAGTATGAGCGTGCGTGGTTATTACATTTTCCTAAATTTCAGAAACAAGTTCCGTTAGTGTAAGTTCACTAACGAGTCGTTACACATCGGATACGGTCTGAACGAGACCACATATAGCACTACTAGTACTCACATAAATTAAGTCCTAACCTAAAGCACTAGCATGTTTAACTAATGATATTTATTAACCTAACCCATATCACATTAATACATAAGATCATATAACCTTAAGGGGTAGTGTCGCGAAAGCAGTCGATTTTGCGCGACTATAAAACTTTTTCAGTGAAAGATAGGTCATTGTTCTTTATATATTCTAAAAATATGTTTCAAGGCAAACATTTTTGCCAAGTTTCAGAAAAATTGATGCAGCATACAGTTAGCAGTGAAGTCGCAAAGTCGGAAAAATGGCGTTTTGAAAACTTATTCACATTCGATAATTTCGTCACAATTAAAAACTCTTTGTGTGGATTGTTTACACAAAGTAAAAGCAAATATGCTCTAGTTTATGCACACAAATGTTAGTGCAAATTGCTTGAGTGGTTGTGGAGTAATGCCTGTTTGAACTGTGAAACTGTGCGTAACCTGTAAAGTACTCACAGCAATAATGATAAATTGTAAAAAATTTAGACACTTATTTTAAATCAAAAGAAAAACGAACCTTCATTTTTCTTATTTGTGGCAAAAAATTGTGCGTCAAAACATTACACGTACTTCACAAGCTGGCCAATCTGATATCTGGCTTGACTTTTCGAACTTTTATGTCTCTATTGTGTGATGTCCGGCTCACAAATGGTAATTGGTTAAAAATATTGGTAGATATTGGTAGTATTGTGTCTGGGAGTATTTATTTGACACCATATGGCATTTCACTAGTTTCTCAGTGAACGTGCAATTTCAAAGCAAAAAGTTCTCCTTTTGCAGCCTATGAGCAAGACTGCTTTGGCGACACTACCACCTTAAGTCAACACCATCCTTTTAACAACATTATCATAATATATACATGGTATAATGTTTTCAGTATAATTAAATTCACGTGCCTGCTTTTTTTGACTATTGGGCTTATGGTCACTGACAAATATATCGCCAGCCCTAAGCTTACCCCCGCGGCTTCCAACGCTTCGGTCCATGATCGTGACTCTAAAAAAGCGGATCAACAATTTCTGAATTCAGATTTTCTTATAACCCTTAAATTCCCACAGCTGCCATTTGGCATATCACGTGATGAATACCCGATCGGGGGCCATAAAACTTGACTTGTTCATTCTATTCAGCTGAACGGCAAATAGATTTTTCAGAAAGTGTAGATTTTTATATTTAAGGGCCAAGTTTTGAACCAACTGCCACACAACAAAACCTATGCTTCCCTAAGCAATGTGCAAAATTATCTTTTTTTCATCGCAAAAGAAGTATTTTCTCAGTCAAAAACATTTCGCCATTATGCCTTGAATTCATTAGTTTTAACTGCCTTTTTGATGGGATCACTGAATTTTAATTTAAATCAAATGACTCCTTCTGTTTTTAAAATACTGCTAAATTTGCAAAGCAAAATCTGAATCAGAAGACAAAAAAGCATAAAACTGTTTTGAGTCTACGCCTGTGCGTCGTGGTGTTTCGTGGAATGTTTAGTTTTTCTTAATTTAGTTGTCACAGTACAAAGCAACTAACTGTCATTCAGGCAGTGCCTTCTTCCAAGGATGTACGCTTGAATGTTTAACTGTTAAAAGCTACTTTGGTTTGCAATAATTTTTCCTGCGCAACAGGCCTAATGTTATCAAACGTTCACTCTTCTCACTCACTGTATTATTTTTGCAGTAAACTTTTGCTTGTTGACTACATATATACTTAAGCATGTATATATACTACATATCGCATAAACATCTTGACTGTACCAAGCTCTAATAAAAAACACAAGTAGAAGTAAATAAATAAATAAATAAACTAAATAAAAACTAAACATTCAATGAGGGCACCCAGGAAAACGGACAAACTTGTGGTATAAACAAAATATAATCATTACTAACAAAAAACAGTACATTTTAGCACAGTGCATCGAATCCGTAACGGGTGTACACGCAACTGAGTAGTGATATGAGAACTGCACCAGCCCCGACTCACGCCTTAATCTATGGGCCGATTACAAAAGTAGATTAAACAGATTAGATTTAAATTTCAAAACTAACGTCTGACCAAAAACTGCTGAACTCCGAGACAAAATAGGTGGCGTTAGTTTTGTGACTACTCTTGATGCTTCCAATTTGTTCTTTTCGTGATGAAATCGCGTGAGGTCCAGCAATTTTTGGTCAGACTTTAGATTAAACGGACCAAATATAACTTCAAACTTAGATTAAGCAGCTTAGATCTAAACTAATTCGATTTAGAGCGCAAAACATAACTGACACAGCCGCCTGAAAGTCTATACCAGGGCGAGTCACACATAAGCGTACTTGCATTGTCATAAACCGGCTAAGCTTTAGGACGCTACGTTTATCAAATGCTATTAAGTTTACATTAAATTAATTACAATTAATTAAATCTGATTCGTAAAGTAAATTTAATCTATTTTTGCATCCAAGCCCCTGTATCTCCCGATTATCACAAGAAATCTGTTTCTACTATTAATAACCAAACTAGAACTTTTAGAAAAGTAATGAAAATCACCTAACGGCGGAAGACCTAAGTAAGATCAAGTTACTAAATTTCAAAAAATGGAAACCGAAATTTTCCTGGAGGATTACTCGCAAACCGCAATGATTATAAAGTAACAGTACATATAATCTAAACGTTCATATTTTTCTGTTCTTTCAAAAAAGTATTATTTACCCATAGAAACAAGCATATAAACCAAGCTAACAAAAACCATTAGTCATAAGCCTACGAAAGACAAAGCATATGCTTGAGAGAAAAAAACGAATACTAACAATTTACAAAAAACGTATCTACTACAAAATATACACATACAAAAGTACAATTATAGTAAACCACTTTACAAATACCAAAAACGCAAAAAAACAACAAGCAAAGCACGGTACGCGTAAATTTTTCTCCGAACATATTAATATAATATAATCATAATAGAATATTTATATCATCATATATTTGTATGTGATTATTAATAATATTTTTAATTAGAAAAAATGTGGGGATAGAGTAAGTGAACAAGAACGAACGAAAAAAAATATTTGAATTAGTAGTAACTGGTAATAATAGTAATAATAACTAGGAATATTATATTGATATTTAATTGCAATGAAATAAGGCATAAGTTAATCGATTTGTGAATATTATATTATTGAAATTAAGTATATTTTGATATCTTGTTAGAGGATGTGTCTTTTAGAAAAATTATTATCTATAGATGGAGCTGGGCTGAGTAGTTGAAAAATAAAAAACGAAAGTGATAAACCAATAGTAATTATTTATAGAATTGAAATTGGGTCTGGGATAATTTCTGGATTATCTAGGAAATGAGTTAAAAATGTGGATGACAAGATGATTTCGGGAAAAGATTCGGAATTATTATATTTGATTAAATCGTGTTTTGTCTTCGGAGTTAGGGATTTCTGGTCAGATTTTGCTTTGCAATTTAGAGTATTTTAAACAGAAGGAGTATTTGATTTAATTAAATTCAGTGATCATCAAAAGGCAGTTAACTATGAATTGAGGCATATGGGAATGTTTTTGCTGAGAAATCTCTCTACTTCAGAAGAAAATTTTCTTTACTGAGTCTAAGAAATTTGCTACTTGTCCAACGGTGGCATATTTTTATAAATTATAATAATTCTGTAATCTTTTCCATAAAGTCATGTTTATACTTCAGGTCAATTTTTGTTATCTAATTTTGTAAATTATCAGATAATTTGTGCGCTCAGACGCTAATTTTTGGCTATTCTGAATTATGATAATTTGGTCTACTCTGTTTTTATCAATTTCTTTGTTTTTTTATTTTTTTCAGGTTATAGATTGATGCAGCTAGCTCATTATTATTGTTATTGAATAATTTTTCTGAAAAAGGTTCTACGATGCGTTGTACATTGAGATTATTGATATTATTGTCTGTTTTGAATTTCAATAATATAATATTTCGTATGTAAATGTTGGGGATCGAATTTTCAATGCATTCTGTATGTGTTCGTTTGGCGAATTTGAATTTGATCTATATAATATTGTCTTAGTTGTTATTATTCTATTTGTACTAGTTGTTTGTTTCTCTATTATTAATATTTTTGTTTTGTTACGTTCTTTTTTGTTATCTATATTTTTTCTTATTAATATTATTAATTATCACATACAATCAATCAATTAAATATTCTATTATGATTATATTATATTAATATGTTAGAAAAATTTACGTCGTGCTTTGCTTGTTGTTTTTTTGCGTTTTCGTATTTTGTAAAGTGGTTTTCTATAATTGTTACTTTTGTATGTGTTTTGTAGTAAATTGTTTCGTTTTTTGTAAATTGTTAGTATTCGTTTTTTTTCTCTCAAGCATATGCTTTGTATTTTTCGTGGTTTTATAGACTAATGGTTTTTGTTTTTGCTCGGTTTTTATATGTTTGTTCTTATGGGTCAATAATATTTTTTTGAAAGAACAGAACTGTGCACATTTTGGTCTGTTCTTTTATAATCATTGCGGTTTGCTATCCTCCAGGAAAATTTCGGTTTCATTTTTTTTGAAATTTAGTCTTGATCTCTTAGGTCTTCGCCGTTAGGTGATTTTCGTCTTTTCTAAAAATTTATTTTAGTTTGGGTTACTAATAAGTAAAACAATTTTCTTGTGAGAATAATCGGAATACAGGGGGCTTTTAGAAAAATGCCATAAATTAAATTTACTTTTCAATCTACAAATTTAATTAATTGTAATTAATTTTATGTAAATTTTTAAATAATAGCATTTAGTTACATTTTAGCCCGGTTATATAACATGCAGTGCGCTATGTGTGACTCGGCCTAGTAGTTTTCCGGGCGGGTGTGTCGTTTGTTTTGCGCTCTTTTTTTAGTCTAGCTGCTTTCTAGTTTGAGTTTTTTGGTCCGTTTATTTAGTATTTTCGACGTCGATTTCATCACGAAAAGAACAATTCGAGCATCAGAGTCGTCGCAAACTCGCCCCTTTTTGTCTCGGAGTTCAGCAGTTTTTGGTCAGACGTTAGTTTTGAATTTAATCTTCTGTTTATCTCTTTTGTATCGGCCCATAGATTAGCATAGAGTGGGCTGGTGCAGTTCTCATTCCTCTCAGTTGCGTGTCCCGTTCGGATTCGTGCCTGTGCTATGTCTGTTTTTTGTTAGTATGTTATATTTTGTTTATCCCAGTTTCTTTCCTGGGTGCCCTCTTGTGTTTAGTTTTTTTTAGTTTTTTATTTATTTATTTACTTCTACTTGTGTTTTTTATTAGAGCTTGGTACAGTCAAGATGTTTATGCGATATGTAGTATATATACTGCTTAGTATATATGTAGTCCAAGCAAAAGTTTACTGCAAAAATAATAAAGTGAGTGAGAGAGTGAAGTTTGATAACATTAGGCCTGTTGCGCAGGAAAAATTATTGCAAACCAAAGTAGCTTTTAACAGTTAAACATTCAAGCGTACATCCTTGGAAGAAGGCACTGCCTGAATGACAGTTAGTTGCTTTGTACTGTGACAACTAAATTAAGAAAAACTAAACATTCCACGAAACACCACTACGCACAGGCGTAGACTCAAAACAGTTTTATGCTTTTTTGTCTTCTGATTCAGATTTTGCTTTGCAAATTTAGCAGTATTTTAAAAACAGAAGGAGTCATTTGATTTAAATTAAAATTCAGTGATCCCATCAAAAAGGCAGTTAAAACTAATGAATTCAAGGCATAATGGCGAAATGTTTTTGACTGAGAAAATACTACTTTTGCGATGAAAAAAAGATAATTTTGCACATTGCTTAGGGAAGCATAGGTTTTGTTGTGTGGCAGTTGGTTCAAAACTTGGCCCTTAAATATAAAAATCTACACTTTCTGAAAAATCTATTTGCCGTTCAGCTGAATAGAATGAACAAGTCAAGTTTTATGGCCCCCGATCGGGTATTCATCACGTGATGTGCCAAATGGCAGCTGTGGGAATTTAAGGGTTATAAGAAAATCTGAATTCAGAAATTGTTGATCCGCTTTTTTAGAGTCACGATCATGGACCGAAGCGTTGGAAGCCGCGGGGGTAAGCTTAGGGCTGGCGATATATTTGTCAGTGACCATAAGCCCAATAGTCAAAAAAAGCAGGCACGTGAATTTAATTATACTGAAAACATTATACCATGTATATATTATGATAATGTTGTTAAAAGGATGGTGTTGACTTAAGGTGGTAGTGTCGCCAAAGCAGTCTTGCTCATAGGCTGCAAAAGGAGAACTTTTTGCTTTGAAATTTCACGTTCACTGAGAAACTAGTGAAATGCCATATGGTGTCAAATAAATACTCCCAGACACAATACTACCAATATCTACCAATATTTTTAACCAATTACCATTTGTGAGCCGGACATCACACAATAGAGACATAAAAGTTCGAAAAGTCAAGCCAGATATCAGATTGGCCAGCTTGTGAAGTACGTGTAATGTTTTGACGCACAATTTTTTGCCACAAATAAGAAAAATGAAGGTTCGTTTTTCTTTTGATTTAAAATAAGTGTCTAAATTTTTTACAATTTATCATTATTGCTGTGAGTACTTTACAGGTTACGCACAGTTTCACAGTTCAAACAGGCATTACTCCACAACCACTCAAGCAATTTGCACTAACATTTGTGTGCATAAACTAGAGCATATTTGCTTTTACTTTGTGTAAACAATCCACACAAAGAGTTTTTAATTGTGACGAAATTATCGAATGTGAATAAGTTTTCAAAACGCCATTTTTCCGACTTTGCGACTTCACTGCTAACTGTATGCTGCATCAATTTTTCTGAAACTTGGCAAAAATGTTTGCCTTGAAACATATTTTTAGAATATATAAAGAACAATGACCTATCTTTCACTGAAAAAGTTTTATAGTCGCGCAAAATCGACTGCTTTCGCGACACTACCCCCTTAAGGTTATATGATCTTATGTATTAATGTGATATGGGTTAGGTTAATAAATATCATTAGTTAAACATGCTAGTGCTTTAGGTTAGGACTTAATTTATGTGAGTACTAGTAGTGCTATATGTGGTCTCGTTCAGACCGTATCCGATGTGTAACGACTCGTTAGTGAACTTACACTAACGGAACTTGTTTCTGAAATTTAGGAAAATGTAATAACCACGCACGCTCATACTAAGTGATGTTAGTAGAATAAATTGTATGCCAGTGTTCTTTTTTATCTGTAGTAGAAAATTTTGTGCAGTATCATATCCGTATTTGTTATGTATTTGTTTTTTTGCATAAATTGAGGAAACATTGCTCAATTTTGCGATTAGAGTAATTTTTAGATTTAATGTTATTGAAGAAACGCTTAGTTTTTCGGGTGAAGTCGGATATGTTAGTCACAGTCTGCTGTATCTGACTAACTCATTTTCCATGAAAGCGCAGTAGGTAGCTATATTACCGTATAAATTTAGTAATGGTATGACGTTAAATTTAAAGTTTTCTCGTTTGTCAGAAACTTTAGTAATAAACTGTTTATTGTGTATTTTTATGAATATATCGAGGACATCCGCGTTATCATTTTTGTTATTAATTTTGTTAAGAGTCAAATAGTCCGGATATATATCTTTACTAAGGTTTTTGAATTTATCATTATCGTTGATAGCAGTTATGTCGTCGATAGATCGGGACATGTTTTGCAGGTACTTAAGGTTTTTATTATTGTTTATCATTTGGTGTTTAACATATTCATATTCATAGTGAAAAAGACATAGATTAGCTAGAAACGGTCCAACATTGGTACCCATTGGTATTCCAATAATTTGTCTGCAAATAACATTTCCGAAGATGAAATAGCTATTATTAATGACGAATTGTACAAATTTTGTCTGCGGCTATACCCTTCGTAGTATTGGAAAACCAGCAGGCAGATTTTTCATGAATGGCCATCTTAGTATTTTTATTGAAAGTAATGTCTAACACTGTTTTGATGCTTTCGACGATGTTATCATGTGGTAGACTAGTGTATTGACCAACATCGAATGTGTTTATGGTTGTAACTTTTTTATATGTTGAAATGTTATCGAGTGTTTTCAGAATAGTTTGATTGTTATCAATGATCCAATATGGAGAAATTTTCTACTGAGTATTTAGAAAATTATTGCAATATGATTTCAATCTGTTTTGTATCTTACTTAATGCAAGGCTGAGTCTAGCTGAGATAGGTTTAGGGCATGCTTTGCTGCTAGCAATGATAGTTCTAAAACTGATGGGTTTTTTATGAAAGTTAGGTATAATTTGAGCGAAAGATAACGTGCTGTATTCCTTATCTACTGTAAAGCCACAATTAGTCGATGTGTGAATGATATCAGTGACGATTGTTTCCTTATCGATGTTGTTAACTATGTCATAGGTGTGGTTTTTGTTTATTATGCCGAGTTCTTCGATTTATTTACTGATGTAAAATGGTTTGCGGACGATAGCAAAATTATGTGCAGCCTTATCTACAACGGTAAACACATATTTGGATTTTAATTTTTTATGTCTTTTAGTAAAACAGATATATTATCAGGCTTGTTATGATGTATGTTAGTCTGTGTTAGTTTACTTTTGGCTATATTTACTATTGCGTTTTTCCATTCAACGTATTCTGTGTGATATCGTAGATTCTTAGAGCAGAGTTTATTTATGTATTTATCAAGTCCTATATTTATAGATCTTAAGATTTCTTTTTAGTCCAGTTTTTGTTGGGTCTGCATTTCGTTTCTTTCTGTAATAGTTTCTAATAGTTCTCTAATCTTAATATGGTCAATAGTGTTCACGTTGCCAGTTATAATATGTTTGTGATGTGGGTTCATAAAAGGTTAAGTTTGACAGTCGCACGTAGGCTGGTTGCTAGAGTAGTCATATATGTCTAGGTTATCCAATGTTTGTCTATAGTTGAAGAATATGGAACCGATGGTCTTGTCATATGTGTATATAGGCATAGGTATGTGCATATCATGTTTGGTGTCATCAGGCCAGAGTTTTATAACTTGTTCGGTGTTGAAAATTTTATTTAGATTGATATGGTCAAAAAGTTTATTAGAGAATTTAAAAATAATTTTTGGTTTGCGTTTTCTGTGTGTCTTTTCCTTCTTATTTGGTTTATATAATTTATAGCTACACAGATCCTTGAGAACGTTGATTATGTTGAGGTCTGTAGTATTGTTATCAATGATATGCAAGTATAATTTTGAGATGCTCTTCTTATTCAAGCTAAATAAATATGGAATCAGGTTTCGTCTGCAGTCAACTGGGTTCGATGAGTATTGCTCAAATATGTCGTCGATAATCATGTTAGGGTCAGTGGTATCAGTGTTGTGATGTTTTCTGCCTCTTTTCCTATTATAGGTTCAATTTTGTGGAACGTTTGATATATCGGTTGGTATTTTTTCATTTTTAACGCGATCGTTCAGACCATATGGAGTTTTAGTTCTAAGAGTTTTGATCCAATGATTCTCACATTCAAGACGTTCTATTTTGCCAGTTTCATCATCACCTGAACTGTTAATTTTCTTGATGATTTTGAAGCCTATTATTCTGTGCAATGTGTACTGTTAAAATGTTCTACTAATGTTCTACATCCAGCTTTGTCCTATCTCTAAGGCTGTTTTTGGTTTCACCAATGTATTGCAAATGACACTGTTTGCAGGTGATTAAATAAATAATATTTCTTGTCTCACAGTTAAGAGTACTCATTCCTGTGCAATTGTTCAAGGTGTTGTGAGTTGGCAACGGAAAATTCACAGAATGGTCTACATATGCACAGATTAGACGATTCTTTTTGCCCGAATGAAAGTTAATGGAACTTTGAGGGAGCCTTGAGGGGGCTCAGCCCTGGGCTGTTAGCCGCAATGAGGGTCTAACTAAACTAGTGT
>JASANF010014555.1:0-14468 GCA_030248245.1 Trissonchulus sp. WLG1_4 | reverse complement strand
TCCCCTGTTCCATGCATGCCCCATCATACTTACTCTGTGCCAAACTGGAACAGAAAGATTTAAACCTGTGCCAAATATAAAACAAAATATGGGAGGAGTGGAAAAAACTTCCCCTGTCCCAAAATTGGAACAGTACACTTCCCCTGGTCCATATTTAGCACACAATGTTCATGGGCTCCTAAATGATTCACAATTATGCACAAAGCTTAGTATAATGGTTTAATGGCTAATACAGTGCCAAATATGTCCCAGGATGGAGTGTAATTTTTGCTGCGCCACATGTAGAACAGCACACTTCCCCTGCTTTATATTTGGCACAAAGTGCTCAAAGAGCTTAATACGTTTCTGACATCACTGTTATGATGTAATTCGATTCGGAAATGAATGAAATAAAAGTCTATTTCAAAGCATAACTTTTAAAAATTCATGTTCTATATTTGGAGCAGTGTAGGTAAGTTTTTTGATCTTTTGATCTTGTGTATTTCTAGTTAAGTATAGAGTAAACCATTTTACAAATAGTTCTCTGCAGGTTCACATTTTAAATTAGGATTTGGATTAGTTACGATCGAAATCGGGAGGCCAGTACTTGCGCAAGGGTGTGCACAAAATTAACGTAAGTGTCCGTTTCTATAAGGTGTGAAAACTGCTCTTTTGAAATTTGTTTGAAATGGTAAGCCTTTTTTGTTAGGTTATATCTCTTCAGAAATGATTGTTTCTGATATAATTACAATCTGATATAATATTGGAAATTTGTTTTAAAGCATGACATTTTTTTGAAAAATTTACTATGCGCCATATTTGGAGCAGCCTAAGTGTTTTTGCTGTTTCAATCTCAGTTGGCTGGTCAGCTGAGTTTAATACTCCATTTACGGATAGTTCTAAGCAGTTTTATATTGAAATTTGGAATTTGGAACAGTTAGAATCGAAATCTGAAGCCAGTATCAGCAGTAGTGTGCACAGAATTAACGTAACTGGTTGTTTGTACGAGATGTGAGTAAACTGTTTTTTGAAACAATGACTTTTAGTTAAGTTATTGATGTAATTCAAAAATTCCGTAAAATTTTAGTATGAATGACTTGCAAGACTAATTTAAAGCATAAAATTCTTTTAAAAGTATACTTTAAGTTTATTGCTCTCACGGGTACCCAGTTGGGTTCAGATTTAGTATTTATGTATAGTTCTATGCAGTTTTACCTGCTACATCAGAATTTGGAATAAATAGAATCAAAAGCCAGTACTACCTAAGCAATGGCGTGCACACAATTAACGTAAGCGACTGTTTGTAGTTTGTAAAATAAGTGAAAAGACTAAACTTTTGAAATAGTGACGTTTTATTAGGTCATATCTCTTCAAAAATAATTGTTTCTGATATTATTCGACTTGGAAAATTTTATTATAAATAAATTATAAGACTATTTTAAAGCATAATTTTTTTGAAACTTTACCAGGTGCTGTTATGGTATAGAACAGCATACCATCCAACTGTAAAATTTTCGCCATTTTGGTCTTATGAACTCCCAATTGAGTTTAGATATACATTTTACAGATAGTTCTATGCAGTTTTTTATCCAAAATAGGATTTATAATAGTTAAAATCGAAATCTAAAGCCAGCACTAGCCATAACGTAAATAAACTGTTTAAACTGTTACAATATGTGAATAGACTGTTTTTTGAAACAGTGACTTTTTGTTAGTCTATATTTTTTTATAAATCATTGTTTTTGATGTAACTTATTCTGTAGAATTCGAATATGAATGAATTTAAAAACTAATTTAAAGCATAAAAAATTGTTTGAAAAGTTTACCATGTTCCAATATAGGCACAGGATCAAATTTTTTCTTTTGATTTTATAGGTACCTAGTTGGGTTCAGATCTAGTATTGCGAGATGTAAATAGACTGATCTTTTGAAATGGCGACTTTTTATTAGGCAATATCTTGCGGCCATAGTGTGTAAATTTTTTTTATCTTTTGGTTTTATGGGTTTCCAGTTGAGGCTAGATATGATGCTTAAGGATAGTTCTATGCAGTTTTACATCCTAAATCAAGCTATGGAATAGCTAGAATTGAAATCTGAAGCCAGTAGTAGCAATAGCGTGCGTGAATAAACTGCTCTTTTGAAATAGTGACTTTGCAAACATTACTGAATGTAATTGATGTGCATATGAATTTAAAGCGGTTTTAAAGACCTTTCAAATTAGCTATATATCACCTGTCTACGACGTTTATGGCCTGAGTTCGTATTTGCTGACTTCATACTAACTATATGCAAATTAGCAACTAGAATTAAAAATATTTTTTTTCTAAAACTGTAACGTATGTGGATGATAAGCATACCAATTTAATACGTTTTAAGTTTTCGCGTACACTTCGAGCATACCTATCCGTTTATTTATTCAAATCAATTATCTGCTACTTTTATGAAATTCCACTGGTGTGTCAAGTTTGACATTACGTAAAGTACGCAAGTAATCGAAAAAATAACATGATTTATATTTATAAAAACATGAAAAAATGTAAAACCAAAAAACAGAAAAAAGGTTAAAACTTAAACAAATGATTGTCTAAGGCCATACTCAAGGGGTGCTTACGAATGGCTCAAGCCCAGGCTGGGGTTCGCTTGTAAAAAAAGTCCTCTCTCCCGTTACCAAACCGCACGGCAGGCGGAGTTTCCAGGTTATAGAGGCGGGGTTTTCTAACGGGTCGGGGTTGCCGGACACCGTCGGATATAGGGATATACCTAGAAGGAGCAGCGCAGTAGGCGCACGGACAACTGACACTATCCCGCACACGGTAACGCAACCTGACGTAGGCACAAAAATGCGCAACCTCAACCTAGGACTAAGCCTAAGAAGAGTCCCCACCCCAGCTAGCGAGCAAAAAAAACGACAAAATAAAATGAGGAATTTAACGGGATTAGACCAGGATAGTAAAACGCAAGCCATTTACGGCGAAAAAACGTGAAAGAAACATAAAACTAAATGCACACTGCAAAACAACACCATCTGTTACAAAAACGCACCACCTCGACTGACTAGCTAACAAGCCAAGCCTTAGTCATTTAAAACACAACACATTAAATAAGCTGAACGTGTATTCACAAATGAAAATTAGTGAAACAGTGAGTGAATGCGTGTATGGGGGTTAAGGGGGAGCTCCCGGTGAAGCCTTACAATTGCCATAAGTAATAAACAGGTAAAGCCAATGCAACACCTGTTAATATGTTCGGCTAATTAGAACCATTATTGGCAATGTCTTGATTTATTGTCTGTTCATGTACTATGTTTCACAGTGAAAACAGTCATAAATGTTGAGTGAACCGACTAATATTTCTGTTTCCTTCTTTGTCTATAGCACAGTAGCCCATATTATATAATTATATATATATATATATATATATATATATATATATATATATATATATATATATATATATATATATATATATATATATATATATATATATATATATTATATATTCCATGAATGGCTTTATATGGCCCTACCCCGAGGACTTTTTCTTTTCAGCGTCTGTGACTAAAAAACATGATCATTTACTCGAAAAGGTTTGCGTTTCATATCTTGGTTTGGGACAGATGCTCATATTTTTTGCTGTGGTTAAGCGGCCAAACGGCATAAATAAATCATGGAAGGACTTGCAACGACACATTAGATCGAATGGAGATTGCATGTTCATCGATGTCTGCAGCTGTTATAAATTGTTATAAGGCTATTTATCACACATCAGCTTGTGTCTGCTCTGGTAGGGAGTCTATGAAAATTATGTTAAATATGTTCAGGTTTCCATGCTTTCCATACATTTACAATGTTTCATCTACTCTTAGTAACCATAGTCAAACTATCCTACATACGTATTTACGTAACACAAAAATGTGATTTGTTGAAAGCTTTTTGGAAAAGGTAAAAAACGAATATTACTGGCTTTGTTTTTGAGCTTCATTCAATTTATTGATACTGAATCAAAATACCAAGGTAACAATTCAAGGTAGTTTTGATCTCATCATCTTCTTCTATATAGCGCGTCGCGGGGTAGTGGCGGACCATCGTCTATTTCTGGGTCATAATATATATGGCGACCCTCCCTCCTCCAATAATCCACTTCACCCGCCAAACAAGGCGCAGCACAGCTTGAGCATTCAGAATCAGGGCTGCCAGAATAATAGCGAGGACACTCAAAGGTGCATTGCGCCGCGCACTTTGAATGAAATAAAGCCATCCGCTTTGAAGTAGGATACGCAGACCCACCAAGACATGGCGATACCAACAGTGCAAAAATCACTAACAGGTACAGCCGCATCCTGAAATACAGTCACAAATGGCGGCTACAGAATCACAACGAAGACTAGCCAATGCTTGTTTGCAAAACCTGGTTCATAATTATCCGTGTTAACAAGAGGTTGTCCGTAATCTACGTATTGTGTGGGCAAATTTACCGATTTGAACTTCGTTGGTAATCAGACAAGCAGACTACTCAATAAGGTCAAAAGGATTAACATGTTTCATTTGTAAAATCACATTTAAGCCCGGTTCAAACTTGTCCTTAAGGACGTAAGGACAGGGACAAGGACAAATTTCGATCAGCTGCAGTGACGAATTTACCAAAGCATTTGGGCTAATTTTTTGCATACGATCTAGATGTGACCCAGAATTGCCTCAAGGGAAACATCAACTCAATTGGCGAGGTAGTTTTCTTGGAATTGCTTAAGGACAAAACAATAGGGACAAGGACGAGTATGCACCGGGCCTTACATATACATGTACGAAGTTGTTTCGCTCTCTTTGTTTTACCTCAACAATTTAGAAAGTTTATCGCTCAAAAAAGTCCACAAAAGGTTTAAACTCTATGTTTGGATTATGAAGGCTATAACAAGCACTTTGCTAAAATGTTTTCCGAACATACAACATTCAACGGACATATGTAGTATTATGGCCCTGCGAGAATGAAGCAGTTATTGAAGCTTGTTAATTCCTGCAGGGCCATTATACCATATCCGACACTGTTTGGAATTGATGGTGCCGCATTCGCAGAAAAGTGTCGGATATAAGACTGGGCCCTTATGAAGTATTCGACTGTCTTATTTTTTATTGCTATTTCACCAGCTGGTAAATAGCAAAGTAGAGATAAAAAGCAGATAAAGCTCAAAAAGTCTGATTTTCATTGGCAAAACATTAATAACGGCCGATTGCGCCAACTTTTTTCTCGATCTATTCTTGTTCTCGAGCTATTCCAAAATAGTTATTCTCGAGATTTTATTCTCCAACTTTTCCCCTGCACCAATAGAGAATAGCTCGAGAATAACGATTCTGAGGAATTGCTGGAGTATTTTTTATTCTCCAGCTGTCAAATAAAAGTTTTGCTGCATCATTGTTATGCAATCACAGCCTCGCAGACAGCCAATAAGCTGGAATAAACCCCGCCTACAGATTCGTTATGAAAGTTCTGTCCGCTCACTGAAAGCGCGTCCACTTTACACAAGTCAGCAAACTGATGTGGAACAAAGCCCAAAAACTAACATTTTTAAACTTTTTTGTTTAATTACATAATGTTATGTAATAAATAATCAATCTATAAGTTGAATAAATATTCTAGATATGTTAAGAAAGAATTCGGAAATTGGTAATTTTTTATAAAAGTTATTCTCTAAGTTTTATATAAAGTGATAAAGGTTATTCTTCAGCTTATCCTGGTCTAAATACAGCAACAACTTGTACATTGCAGTAGAAGAGCTGTATAATAAGCTATCCTCTAACCTCTGGTTAGTGCAATAATGTTCGTTATTCTTCAGTTACTCCTGCAGCTATTCCGACAGGAAAATAAAACACATGATGGGAACATCACATCAGACGGTGTATTACACAACTAAATGCAGCATAATATACTCGTGTAGACATGCAAATGCAGCATAATGTACTCATGTATACATGTATAGGCTTTGATGAAAGATAATAAGAAGGAATAGTAAGCCATAGAGTTGCAGGGGTCTGGGGGCTGCAGCCCCCAGAAAAAAATTGGGGGAAATTTTTGATTTTAAGGCCAAATTTGGTCAATTGGGGACGCATCAGAAAAATTTTCCGGCCGGACCATAAAACCAAAGGGGAGACCCTTGTGTAAAATTTCAGTCGGGAAAAATTTCGGGGGCCCCCTGGGACCGCCTGGTACCAAAATGGAGTCGAAATAATGCGTACAAGTTTTTGGAGTCGAAACAAAAGCAAAGTCTAATGAAGCCCCGTTCCTTACCTAAAATTCAGAAGAATCGGCCAATTAATGACCATATTTTAACATCCTATTACTCAGATACACTATTCCAATATTGTCCAACAAATACGTACATCAAACTTGTGGAGTTCTAGACATATAGCTAATGTGCCTAGGCCTGTTCCAATCGAAGCAATAAGCCTTTGCCAGCGCATATGTTCAGTCGAGTACGTAGTCCTAAACGCCTGGCCTATGGAGTCAGAGTAATGCATTAGCAGAGTGCAGTGACTGCTTTATCAGGCAGTGCAGGGCCAGGCTCGGGCTAATATTCTAATAAAAGTTGGGGGCTGCAGTGGCAAGCGAGCGAGGCTTGAGTAATGAGCCTGGCATACAAAATGATGCGCGCGCGTCTAGGTTGTGACGTGGCGGCATAGCTAGGCGCAGTCAGCAGCCCCAGCTCTATAGACTGACTCTCTCCTCTCTGCTGCAAAGCTTATTTGCCTATTGCTATTGCTTCTACCTCCTCTTATACTCACATATTATTAGCAGCAGCAGTAGCAGCAGCAGCAATAGGGTTATATGCCTGCCGCCTGGCCTATGTAGCCCAAACTTCTGCAATCTGCACGCGTTTCTCTCTCTACTCTATAACTACTCTTCTACTCTTGTTTTCTGCCCGCATAGTTTCAGTTTGATTATTATACTAGATAGAAATAGGACAAGATGTCTATTATATGCTTATTTATAGATAGTATATATATGTTTTAGTTTATATGTTTACTGATCAAATATATAATTCGAATATTGTTTTATTTGTAATCTGTCTATAAATATTTTTTATTCTTTGTGAAATGTTGACACTTTTTGAGTATGATGTTCAGTGTTTGTTGAATATTGACTGAAATACTATTTTGTCAAACTATATATACATATATTTAGCCCATTTTTAAGTCATTTGTAAGTTTGCAACATTATTTTGTAATCTTAGTTCATTGAGCAAATGCGGCTGTATGAATTCTGTTGTATGAATCGAGCTTTAAGTAGTATATAAAGCTTTAGTAGCTTCAGTTTATCAGATGGCAGTCTGTCTATACCATTTTACAGTAATCAGTGAGAGTTGGGCAGGGCAGGGCGGGTTGCAGTTTTGGCTGCATTTAATGATAAACACTGTCTTCTTATCTTCCTTCCTTGCGCTTCTCTCCCAAATCACATTCTGCACATTTTACTTTAGGCTGATATATACCGTTGCTATCGCAGAAACTATAGCTTCAATAATTATCGTAGTCGCTTTATGTATGTCTGTTGATATGTATGATTTCTTTCTTCGTGTATATATATGTGGGGTCTTTTTTGTTATATTTATTTATATATCTAGTATATATCTACCTATTAAGTATATATATATATATATATATATATATATATATATATATATATATAATAAAAAATATATATGATATAACATACTTATAAGATATATAAGTTGTATATAAGATTTTAAGTTGAGGTTCACATAGGCTGGTCTCGGTCTCGGTCTCGGTCTCGGTAGCAAAACCGAGACCTGCCATAGGGTGGTCTCGGTAGCAAAACCGAGACCTGCCATAGGGTGGTCTCGGTATTTCAGATGAGACTTGAAGTTTTCAAAATTTTCCAAAATCACAAAGATTTTTTTACAATTTAAGTTTCCAAATAGAATGCCAAGCATGAAATGGTTAAAACTGTCTGCTGCAGAAGAATGTTAGTTCAACGGCAAACTCTGGCTACCTTCAAGTTTAAACTTTGTATATCAAGCTAGATTTTATATTAAAGTTTGAGCTAAAATGGGTTGTCTGTCTGACTTAGCGATGTTGCATTTGTATGTGGAACCTCTTATGTTAAGCAGTAAAAATACTGACCGTCATTATATACCAAATAGTGCTAACTTTGTAGCTGATTTGTAATTAAAAATTTGCTGGCTTCTGCGACTTTACTAATCTCGAATTGGGTGGCAGTTTAATTGAATTTCTTAAGCCCCAACCTATCAACACATGTCAAAACATTAAGTATATATCTGAAAAAACCTAAGTACAATCAAATGCTTTTTGGGCTATGGAGTGGTTGGGGCATCAAATCTTCCCCCCACATAACTGTGACAGCGTGAGAAACTTTTCTGGTCCGTGATGATGCTGCTATCACTTATCAGAACTTCTGATAGTAGCACTACTGCACCAGCACGGAGGATTCTACGCTGGCACCTGAGTCAGCCTGCCAAAGTGAAAATATGTGTATGCAATGCACTATAAAATGTGGTATACGAAGAAGTGTGCGAAACTTTTAAAAAATAACCAAAAGTTGACAAAACAGCGGGAAACTATTCTCCGGTTGTCACTCACCTCCTTTCATGCATCTGGTCGTTCCAATGTTAAGTTTCTCGCAACTTCGCAAGTCATACACTCATACAACCTGACCTAAGCGTCACTTTTTTGTATATACCTTAATAACTATTTTTTCACGTTTCAAAGTATCTCAAATTTTTAAAATTGAAACTTGAAAAAAAGGTCCCCCAAGGGCTGGTCTCGGTCTCGTAGGTCTCGTTTCGGTGGTCTCGGTTGCCTGGTCTCGGTCTCGGTCTCGGTCTCGGTCTCGGTTGCAAACCCGAGACTTGCCAACCCTGGGCCTAACCTTGCTCTAAACGCTGGGACCGGTTTCATTTCGCTATCTCTTACCGTTTTTTGGCGAGAAGCCAAAAACTTGCCGGGGAAAAAAACCCATTTGGGGGAAAAAACCCATGTGGGGGAAAAAACCCACCCCATAAATCAACCGAAAAGTGTGTTAGCGGTAGTTTTTCAACGCTGTGGCACGTATTAGGAGTAGTAGAGGCCACTGATGCCAAAACTATACGCAGATTTGCTATGGAGCCTCAGGTAGACAAGTTTGAAAACTGCTCTTCGCAGCCCATTAAAAAATTCTGAATTTTCAGATTTGAAAACAAAACACCTTTATTTCGCCTGAAAACGTTGAAAACAACTAGAAAGTTGCGATAACGCTTCAAATGCGTGCAAAATTTGCACTTTATGGCTACTTTTTACGCCATCGACGCTCAGTGGGGGGTACCGTAAGTAGTTGCGACTGGTCGTGACGGAAATAATTTAATTTTATTCGGTTATTTGGCGTTTAAACAAGAGAAATTAACATGTTATAATTAAAAAGATACAAAAAACTTGCAATAGTACCAGAAAATACTACTTTCCGCTGCAAAGGGACCTCAAAATGACAAAGTCGTACTATTAGGTCCGTATTCCAGAATTCGATCAAGAATGTGTCAGTATGCGTATTTGTGTCAATAATTAACGTCTTTTTGCACTACTATGAGTCCTTAGGGGTAGCTACTAGGTTTTTCGACACCACCAGACCATTTTCAAAAAGTGGGTTTTTTCCCCCACATGGGTTTTTTTACCCCGTCTAATTTCGGTCATGCCCCCCCTCGTACGAAAGATGGAGGGACCTGCCACTGCGGTCATGAATAGAGGAAGGGTAGTCCTCTGTAAAAGTGTTTTTACATTTGAGCTCGCATCTCTTAGTGCTGAGAAATGAGACTTCAAAATTTACCTCCATTGGAGCCATGTCGGGTCAAAAATGGGGGGGGTCTAATTTTTGACCCATAAAAAATACCAGCGAGACCCCTTTTGGATACCGCTTATATACGTTTGCCTACAGGGACTGTACTATACGCTGGCAAATTTTTAGACCTGTACCACTTACCCAAGTTCCGGAACTGGGGTGGGTTTTTTTCCCCCAAAAAATGGGGTGGGTTTTTTTCCCCGCCTGCTATACATAAAACATTCAGTTGTTTGTCAGAAGCCTTCAATAATAACCATATATACATGTAACGGGGTCAAAATTTTGGGGCGGCCTCTCCGGCCAAATTTTGGAGACCCTCCCCCCCAGATCGACCAAAAATACCTGAAATTTTGCAAAATTTTCTAAAAATTTCGCCAAAAAGTGCCATTTTTTCAAAATTTTGCCCAAATTTTGGGGACCCTCCCCCAGGGTGCTCGATTTTTTTTGGGGGGGGGTCCCCCCATCCCCCGCTCACACATGTATGATAAATAATAACTAAACCGTCTAAACCATTGAATATTATAAACCATATACTTAATTTGTGGCAAGAGTTTGCACTGTCTAAATAGTGATTTCGTCAAGTTTGTAGTCGGCGTAAAAACAATGAAGTTTCTTTCACGAACATACCATTTTTAACGTTTTTTGTACTTCAAATAGATTTAATTCAAATGAAAAACCTTTAATCTAAAGTTTATCGGTAAGCGTTGTATTTTACAAAGAACGTTCGGACTGCGTAGTATATTGTGTATGTATATATGCAGTTTAATAGACATTATGTACATATATATTTGTTCAAGAATCATAGGCTGACAAATGCAAATTCTATAGAATTTTCAAATAATCGGTATTTAAGTTTTTCAAGCTTTATATATCACTGCATTCGGCCTAATTTCACCCCCACCTTTCGGCAGGCAACTTCACCCCCACCTCAGATAGGTGCTCAACCCCCCCCCCCCCCAAGATCGGTCGCTCACGAAGGCTAAATAGTAGCTTACGGAGAGAAAATCGACGACTCTGCGGCTGCACCCCTCCCCCAGCATTCGCCAGCCGCCCACGTATGTAAACTATATATATATACATGCCAAAAATTATTAATGACTAAAAACCAAAGAAATTCAGCGTGAACGTGTGGCTTAAGAATTGAGTTCGCAAGCGGGTCGGGTCGGGTCGGGTCGGGTTGAGCCTTCACGGGTCGGGTCGGGTTGAGATTTCCCGACCCGCGGGTTGAGCGGGTCAGTTCGGGTCAAAAATTTTGGTATAAATCCTAGATTTTGACGTTAAATTTTGCTATTTGGACGATTTCCTTGAGCTATTGGACTCTAGCAAAATGACTACTAGACTGGAGATTCGCGGAGCGTATCACCTATGTACATATCACAAAAAACTAATAACAGAAAATTGACAAGAAAGTTTTGTGTATATTAGAGAGTTTGTATAGCAGCTTGACCCAAAGTCGCGTTGGTTCGGGTCGGGTCGGGTCGGGTCGGGTTGGAATCTATCTCGGGTCGGGTCAAAAAATGTCGACCCGTTGCGAACTCTATATACTTAAGAACGTCAAGAAGAACTCAGGCCTGGGTTTTTTTGCGCAAAAACGTTCGCAATTGCGAAAAAAATTTTAGGATTGAGAAAAAATTTCGAGCCTTTTCGCAAAATTGCGAAAAAATTTTGACGCAGTGGAGGTGAACTTGTAAGGTTTATGCGCCGATTTTTGGGGTTTAGTCGGAAAACATTTCCGATACGTCCCCAATTGACCAAATTTGGCCTAAAAATTGAAAATTTCTCCGACTTTTTGTGATCCCCTAAACCCGGATTCGTGCAACTTTATGACTTGTTGTTTCTACTGACTGTGAATGGGACACATTTTCTTCGAAAAATTCGAGGAACCAGGTGGGAGGGTCCTGAAAATAAGAGCAATATATAATATAATATTATGCTCAATAGCAACACTAGTTTACACAGTCTGCCAATAACAAGTATATATAGCAGGCGGGGAAAAAACCCCGCATTTTCAAAATTCGTCATGCAGCTCATAGACTATACGTTTTCACGGGAAACCAAAAAAATCTGTCGTAGGCCCAACCTTGCTCTAAATGCTGGCACCGGTTTCATTTCGCTATCTCTTACCGGTTTTTTGGCGGGAAGCCAAAAACTTGCCGGGGAAAAAACCCATTTCGGGGAAAAAAACCCATGTGGGGGAAAAAACCCACCCCATAAATCACCCTAAAAGTATGTTAGCGGTAATTTTTCAACGCCATGGCACGTCTTCGGAGTAGTAGAGGCCCTGATGTCAAAACTATACGCAGATTTTCTATGGGGCCTCAGGTACACAAGTTAGATAACTGCCCTTCGCAGCTCATTATAAAGTTTTGAATTTTTAGATTTGAAAACAAAACACCTTAATTTCGCCAGAAAACATTGAAAACAACTTTGAGTTTTTTTGCGCAAAAACGTTCGCAATTGCGAAAACAATTTGATGATTGAGAAAAAATTTCAAACCTTTTCGCAAAATTGCGAAAAAATTTTGACGTAGTGGAGGTGAACTCGCAAGGTCGATGCGCTGATTTTCGTGGTTTAGTCGGAAAACATTTCCGATACTTCCCCAATTGACCAAATTTGATCTAAAAATTGAAAATTTCTACCAGTTTTTCTTTGGATTATTACTCTTGTTGCAGAAGGAGATTTTCGGTAAATCTTGGAAGTGGGAGTCGATCTGCCAACCTTCTGATTGACCAGTTCAACGCCATAACCACTCGGCGACGAGGCCACAAAGGCTATGGGAGATAGTATGGGTTTTAGTCTGCGGCTTGCGGGTTTGTAATATGTTGGGGGTTTTTCTTTTTTCAGGAACAGCCCTGAACGCGGCGTTGATCCACCAATACTACAATCCGCCCGATTTACACCAACTTTTCCCCTACATTCGCAATCCTGACCTGCAGAAAATCTTCAATATCTCCCGCCCCAGATACAACAAACGCACCTCCTCTGCTATCTGGGACTCTCCCCTGGGAACCCCCGGCGGCATTATCTATCCCAGTCCTGCCCAGGGGGGCTCCAGCAAAAAACATCCCAGACTTATTAATGATTCATGATTTTGTAGTGTTCATCTGTACTGGTCATTCATTCATTAACGGTAGTGGTATTGATATGTGGTATGACGTAACTGTATCAATGTATTGTGTGTGTGTGTGTGTATATACTGTATGATGGTGGAGAGTTTTCCCGTGTGCCGTTTGAAAGGGGGAGGGGTTGGAGTTGCAAGACCCGCGACCCCCCTCCCCTTGGCCCTCTCCACGGACAACCCCTTGTGGCCAGGGAAAAGAAATAAAATGGTAGGAGGGAATTATTTTCTAAAACGGATTAAACGGATTAGATTAAAACTGGTTGTGTTCAAATTGCTGAGGACATTTTCCATGAAGAAGAGCATAATTTGCCATACCAGGTATACAATGATATTTCTCGTAAGTGCACAAAATTTTGTAAATTTTTCTCATCGTGGAGCTGAATTATTAGACAAACGAATTTTGTTCGAATCAGTCTAATTCATTTTAGAAATATTGGCCCCTAGTGAGACAATTGTTTATCTGTCATGTGTAATGTGTAATATTGTCATATAAATAGTACCAAGAGTACATAATAGGGAAGAGTATGACACTCTTCCCTATCCTAGCTAATCGGCCCGGACGATGCTCCGGCTGAAATAGCCCTTTTACGTCTTGATTTCAGGGGGGGGGGTACCCCCCCTAGAATCAAGACATGTCTTGATTTCTGGGGGGGACCCCCCCCTCAAATCCCGGAAGTGTCTTGATTTCAGGGGGGGTGGGGGTACCCCCCTCGTTTCAGCACACTGCCAGAGCAAATTCGGTGGTGTCTTGATTTGAGGGAGGGTACCCCCCCCTGGTTTCAGCACACTGCCAGCATGAACTCTGTGGTGAGCTGGTAACGTGCTGAAACGAGGGGGGGTACCCCCTCCTGAAATCAAGACACCACCGTGGCGGTGTGCTGAAACCAGGGGGGGGTACCCCCCCCCCCTCAAATCAAGACACCACCAAATTTGCTCTGGCAGTGTGCTGAAACGAGGGGGGGTACACACTTCCGGGATTTGAGGGGGGGGGTCCCCCGCTGAAATCAAGCCATGTCTTGATTCTAGGGGGGGTACCCCCCCTGAAATAATCAAGACGTAAAAGGGCTATTTCGGCCGGAGCAGCGTCCGGGCCGATTAGCTAGGATAGGGAAGAGTGTCATACTCTTCCCTATTATGTACTCTTGATAGTACTTAATTACTATTTGTAATATACGAGTAGTTTTTTGTTTTAACTTGTTCTGAGTGTTTTTTAACTTTTTGCTGTTTTACTTTTTTATTTTCTTAAGCCGTCTATGGTAACTTATTTTTACGGTAAATCGGAAACGAAAAAACGGAGATTTTAGTGTTTACCGGAAAAAAGTTATGAAAGTTCCCAAGGCCAAACAAAACTAAAAATAGGTGCATATTTAGCAAAAATTCCAAGTTTCGTTTTGCTAATTAAGAAAAATCTGGTGTTATAATGAGTACAGCGTAGCATTATTTTTTGTATTATTTTGATAATATGAGAGTTTGTGTTGCGTTGTATATTTTTTGGTGTTCTAAGTTCTAATATTACATTTTGGGACTGTTTTTA
>JASANF010014554.1:0-13801 GCA_030248245.1 Trissonchulus sp. WLG1_4 | reverse complement strand
CGACTACGTCACATAATTTTATCATAGTATATATTATATATATATATATATAGTGGTGCAAAAACCCTATTTTCAACTTTTCGGGTCCTATACACTCACATAATCAGAATCCGTAATGCTCGCAGCGCAGCTTCGCCTAACTGTTGCACTAATAAAATGTATTCTTAACTCTGCACATTTCTGAGTAATAAGCCTCAAAAACCTCCGGGAAAAAACCTTATGCGGGAGAAATTCTAATGCGAAGGTACCACTTTTTTCGGCTGTTCTATAAGCCAGTGAGTATAAACTCAATTCTATCGTGTTCTACAACACTTAGGCTGCAGTATGGACTAAAAAGACCGTTTTCCGACACCCATGTGACTCACAATAAATCTACAAATATCGACCCTTTTTTGGCAGAAATGAGCTTCTCTACCCAAATATGCATTCTTTTAGTACTTAAGTGCATTAAAAATAGATTTTTGCACTTATTATGTTAGAAACGGTGGCCAAACACCGCCCGCGTCTACCACTCTTAAATTTAGGTGGTACGCAGCAGCTAACGCCTAACTATTTCAAAAAATGCCAAATTTTAGTAAAACATCACCAAAACAGGTTTCGTACGGGGTGTCGGGGTATGGGCCAAAACGACAAAAAACGACGTTTTGTGGCCAAATAAACGGTTTCAATGAAGTCTACACATGTTTTTACCCCCAGATCAGTCAACTTTTGTTTAGCAAAAAATTGTCGCCAAACAAAATAGGGTTTTTTTCCCCGCAATAGGATTTTTTTCCCGCACCACCATTATCCATAAATTTTCAGCGTTTTGTAATTTTGATGGTGGAACAACCAAAATTATATCGGCTTGCAACTTACTTCATTTGTCTGTATATACATATATACGTGTATTTATGCTGCTGAGTTTGTAATTTTTATTCCTTTTGACTGTATAGTGGTGCGGGGGAAAAAACCCTACGCGTTTTGCGGGGAAAAAAAACCCTAGTGCTTCCTGGCCAGAACCTCAGCAACATTAGGACCTTTTTGAGCATGCAGGTGGAAAGCGCATCCCCAAACTGACTTACCACACCAATTTCTGTTGTGCAGTTTTGAGGCCTGTAGCGTTTTTTGCTATAAAATTTCAAAATTTTGCATGTTGAAAAATTCCAAAGTGACAGAATTTTCCCAAATTTTTGACTTGTCATGATTTTTCACAGAAAACACTTTTTGACCAACGCCGTTTGCATTTTTCAAGAGAGTTAACCTTCCCTCTATACTTCCGAAGCTTGAAAACCGTGAAAAACGCTGTGGTTGACCTGTAACTGGTGGTCAAAGTTTGTGCGGGAAAAAAAAAACCCTATTGCGGGAAAAAAACCCTATTTTGTTTGGCGACAATTTTTTGCTAAACAAAAGTTGACTGATCTGGGGGTAAAAACATGTGTAAACTTCATTGAAACCGTTTATTTGGCCAAATGTCTTTTTGTCCATTTGGGCCCCATTTTCCTACCTTTCCCTTTATTGTTACAAAAAATCTAAAGGCCATGCCCTCTCCGAATTCTTTCTACTTTATTTGACCGAAATCTTCAGCACATAGACGTACAACGGGGTCAGGGGGACAAGCTCCCCCTAGACTTGGGATTCCAGGACAAGCAAACCCTCCTCATAGTTAAAAAAGGTGCCAGAAAACTCAAAATTTGCCCCTGATTGCTTTAAAAATGATCAAAAAGCTAAAAATGTATATACAAATTTTGAAAAAAATTCCCATTTTTAGGCCGTTATCAGTTCAAGTCCCCAATATGTCGGACAAGACCCCCTAAAATTTGAAAAATCCGGGACAAGCCCCCACCATCCCATCGGTCTACTTAATTCTGACCCCCCTGTCCAAATAATCGCAATAATTTATCAGAGCTGTCAAACTTTGCAAAAATACTTGCCTGGTGTGTGTCTTGGTTGCGCTTAAGGAAAAACTTCGTATCAGCAAGAAAAGAAAAATTATATCAATTTGATTTATTGGAAGTTACTCAGAGCGCCCCCTTAAGGTGGCGCTCTGAGTAACTTCCATTAATTCAAATTGCTATAATTTTTATTTTCTTGCCGATACAAAATTTTTTGCTCAAGTACAGTCAAAATAGACACATCTTTTTGCAAAGTTTGAAAGTTCTGGGAGCATTTTGCCAAATCTTATGTGATATCAAAATTGAAATTTTGCAAAATTTGTCTAATTTTTGAAACGACATAGCTCAGCGGTGCCTCAACCAAATTTAGCAGTCAATAGCTTAAATTAAAGACATTTATCTTGCCGAGGTGCCATTTTTTTTCGAATTTTCGTTACCGGTGACAAATCTTTATTATTTTAATTTCTATCAAAAGTGACGTTTAGAAAAGCCTATCATATTGAGCCAAATCATAATAATTACAATTGAAGAAGTTCGGCGCCTCCATATACGTCTGCTCTAACAGTCTGCAAAGTTTCATGCGGATCGGTTTTAGCAGCTGACAGTAATCTTAAAAAATGTACGCTATAGCCCAATTTCAGAAACCTGAAGTTTGCCTACACATACGTATTTTCCAAAAAATAAAGCTAATTTTTCTGTACTAAAATCCGTTGAGAAAAGTTTCAGAAGCCAAAGAGTAGCTAAGGAAAAATTAATTTGAAAAATAGTGTATTTTTGTCAATATTGGTCAACGTATTTTTTAAATTTTTTTAAAAAGGTTTGCCTACACAAACGACTTTTTGAAAAGTTGCAACTAGCAATTAGCCACATAGAACTGTGTCAAAAAGTACCAAAAGCCATATAGAATTTTTTGGTATATCAATTTAAAGATCTTTTCCTATTGAAAAATAGGTTAAAATTTCAAATTGAACCAAATTTGACGTTATATACATCAAATGAAAGCTAATTTAATTTGCAACAACTTTTCTTCTTGAGTTAATTAAGGAAACTTATGTGAAAAATTTTATCGCCCAAAGTCGGTTATTCAGAGCGCCACCTTAAGGCCGATTCACACACTGCGATTTTGCCGCAGCGATTTTGACGCAAAACGCAAGACGCAGGGTGTCGCACACAAAACGCAGCGTCTGAACAAAGGTTGCGTCTCGCAAACTATTTTGCTGCGTCTTTACTTTTTCCAAACTATGAGAAACAGCTTTGCTGATATTGTTGAAACCAACACGTCCGCAGCATCAAAACTCACTGAAATCGCAGGCCGAATTGCAGTCTGGCGTTTAAAACGCTGCGGAAAAATCAAGACGCATTCATTTCGCATGGAAATGAACGCTGCGTCTGTTCAGACAGTGCGTTTTGTCGCAGCGGCAAAAACGCAGCGGCAAAATTGCAGTAAAATCGCAGCGTGTGAATCGGCCTTTAAGGTGGCGCTCTGAATAGGTAACCGATTTTGGGCGATAAAATTTTTCACGTAAGTTTTGTTAATTAACTCAAGAAGAAAAGTTGTTGCAAATTAAATTAGCTGTCATTTGATGTATATAACGTCAAATTTGGTTTAACTTGAAATTTTAACCTATTTTTCAATGGGAAAAAATCTAATCGATGTACCAAAAAATTCTATATGGCTTTTGGTACTTTTTCAAACAGTTCTTTATAGCTAATTGCTAGTTGCAACTTTTCAAAAAGTAGTTTGTGTAGGCAAACCTTTCTAAAAAAATTTCCAAAATACGTTGACCAATATTGACAAAAATACACTATTTTTCAAACTAATTTTTCGTTAGCTACTTTTTGGCTTCTGAAACTTTTCTCAGCGAATCTTAGTACAGAAAAATTAGCTCTATTTTTTGGAAAATACGTATGTGTTAGGAAAACTTCAGGTTTCTGAAATTTGTCAAATGTGCTCATTTTTTCAAGATTACTCTCAGATGCAAAAGCCGATGGTTGGGTTGTGGTTTTGGTTTGTTTGTTTTGTTTGGATTTTTGTTTTTTTGTTTGGTTTTATTGATGGTATTGGTGATTGTTTTTTTGTTTGTTTTTTGGGGGTTGGTGGTGTGTTTTTTGATTTTTTGTTTGTTTGTGTGTGAGTTAGATTTGTTTGTGGTGTGTGTTTGTTGGTTTGATTGTTGGAGAAATTATGTTTGATTTTATTGGTATTATTTTATAGTGCTTGGAATTATATTATATAATAGGAGAAATTTTTATATTATATTATATTAATGATTGTATTTTTTTTATATTATATAATAGGGTGATTTCTTTTATATTATATTATATTCGTGTTTCTTTTATTTTTATATTATATAATAGAGTTAATATTTTTCTAGTTCTATATTATATAATATGTGGAATTTTGTGGTTAAATAAAAATTTTAGGAATTTCGTAGATTGGTATTGAAATGGCTAGACTGCTATTGCTATTAAGTGCTATTTTTATATTATAGTGATAATTTTTATGCTGTTCTTAGTAGTGTCTTTTATTATTTTATTTTATATTATATAATAGCTCTAAGTTATTTCATTTGATATTATATAATAGCGCGATTTTTTTAATATTATATTATAAATAATTATATTAAAATCTTTTATAAATTTTTAATATTATACATATTAATGGTATTGGAGTTTAGGGTTTGGTGGTCTTGATATCTTTTGGTCTAATGGGAGTTTTTTCCAGCTAGTATTATTATAATTATATAGAGAATTCTTTTGTTGTTGAGGCTCTTTTCTATGTTTATGAAGTTATTCATTTAATATGATTTGTATGGCCGTGTTAAGGGGTTTGTCTTTTTTCTCGATGTTGGCATTTTTCGGATGAGACGATACAAATGATGTCCTGAAATTTCTATTAAATGAAAATTTTGTCTTTATTTTTGCGTATATAGACTGAAAAAATTGCGTGTGAATAGGCTTTTGCTTTGAGCTTTTATATTTAGTTTATATTTGAGTGGATCGTGATTTTGGGTCTAGATAATTTTTTGTTAATATTTGTTCTTTTTTCGTGTTTTATTGTTTCCTCTTCAAAGTGGAGATTTGAAGTGTAAAATTGGTGGCTTTCCGTGTAATCATATTTACATTGTAATGATACTTTGCATAACATGGGGCGCGCTAAGTATAAAGAATGTGCTCTTATATTATTTTGAATCAGCTGTTGGAACTTGCATTATTAGTCAGAGTATTCGTCCTAAGACGCTGGTCTTTGATTCGTTATTTTTGATAATTCATATTATATTAAAATCGTTATTAAAATCTTTTATGTAATTATTTTTTAATATTATATTAAAGTATGTCGCTGGCTTGCTTTTATATTATGTTAATTAATAGAATAAGTTTAGCTATTTATATTAATATTAAAATTACAATTAGTATACCTATTTTTATTGAGTTTATATTTGAATTTTATCGGCTATTATATTAAAATAGCTGTATTTTTAATAGTGCTTGAATAATCGTTTAGGCTGTTTTTGTAATCATGATTGTTCTTCTGAAATTGTGTTTTTTCTGGCTTAGCGTGAAAATTCATTCATATTTATATTATATTAATACTATTGAAAAGATTTTTAAGCTTCTATTTATATTAATATTAAAAATAAAATCAAACCTATTATATTAATATTAAATATAAAGTCTTATTATTTATATTATATTAAATTAAATACAGATCGCGTTTCTATTATATTATATTATATTAAAAATGTAGACTTCTATTTATATTATATTATTCAATTCGACTATTAAATCGGTACTTCCATAATATGGATATTTGTCTTTTCTTTCTTTGCTGATCGAGTTTTTCTCCCCAGCCCCAGGCGTTTTTTGCAAGTTTGAGACTCTTGAGCCTTTAGCGAGTTTTATCGCATGAATTGAGATTTGCATTTGTCTATATTTGATGGTGCTCTCGGTGCTCCCAATTTCAGATCATAGCTTATTAAGACTCGTCTTGCCGGCCATTTTTAGCATTTAGTTGCCTGGCTATTTTCCCATTTTTTTGTTTTTTTCAAGTGCATTTTTATCCTTCTGTTGGCCTCTGATTCTGCTTCGGTGCGGTGCCTCCCTGCGTCTGTTCTCCGTGTGCGTTTCTTTGTCGGCTTTTGCGCTGTTCTCTTGTGAGCCCATAGCCCTTTTCGGACTGGTCCTGGCCGCTCGTTTTTCCTGGCTTTTTTTTTTCTGGTGCTCACGCAGCCGTGCTCGAAGTAGTTTGAAATGGTGTTTTTGTCATATTGGTCCATTTTTGGTTTTTTGAAGATTTGCTCCCTCTTTGAGAGTTGTCCTTGCTTGCTATCTGTTTGGTCCGCGTTGTTTGGTCTCTTCGTTTTCTTGTAGGTTATTTCGTTGCCCTTTCTTATTCGTCAGATGCGCTAATTTAATTTGCCCTTTCTTCTTGGTTAAATTCAAAAATTCGTGAAAAATTTTATCGCCCAAAATCGATTCCTGCTCGACGCCACCTTTAACCATCACACGCTGCGATTTACTTAATTTTGCCGCTGCGTTTTTGCCGCTGCGACAAAACGCACTGTCTGAACAGACGCAGTACGTTCAATTTCCATGCGGAAATGAAGATGCATTATTTCTGATTTTTCCGCAGCGTTTTAAACGCCAGACTGCAATTCGGCCTGCGATTTCAGTGAGTTTTGATGCTGCGGACGTGTTGGTTTGAACAATATCAGCAAAGCTGTTTCTCATAGTTTGGGAGGAAAGTGAAGACGCAGCAAAATAGTTTGCGAGACGCAACCTTTGTTCCAGACGCTGCGTTTTGTGTGGGACACCCTGCGTCTTGCGTTTTGCGTCAAAATCGCTGCGGCAAAATCGCAGTGTGTGAATCGGCCTTAAGGTGGCGCTCTGAATAACCGACTTTGGGCGATAAAATTTTTCACATAAGTTTCCTTAATTAACTCAAGAAGAAAAGTTGTTGCAAATTAAATTAGCTTTCATTTGATGTATATAACGTCAAATTTGGTTCAATTTGAAATTTTAACCTATTTTTCAATAGGAAAAGATCTTTAAATTGATATACCAAAAAATTCTATATGGCTTTTGGTACTTTTTGAAACAGTTCTATGTGGCTAATTGCTAGTTGCAACTTTTCAAAAAGTCGTTTGTGTAGGCAAACCTTTTTAAAAAAATTTAAAAAATACGTTGACCAATATTGACAAAAATACACTATTTTTCAAATTAATTTTTCCTTAGCTACTCTTTGGCTTCTGAAACTTTTCTCAACGGATTTTAGTACAGAAAAATTAGCTTTATTTTTTGGAAAATACGTATGTGTAGGCAAACTTCAGGTTTCTGAAATTGGGCTATAGCGTACATTTTTTAAGATTACTGTCAGCTGCTAAAACCGATCCGCATGAAACTTTGCAGACTGTTAGAGCAGACGTATATGGAGGCGCCGAACTTCTTCAATTGTAATTATTATGATTTGGCTCAATATGATAGGCTTTTCTAAACGTCACTTTTGATAGAAATTAAAATAACTAAAAATTTGTCACCGGTAACGAAAATTCGAAAAAAAATGGCACCTCGGCAAGATAAATGTCTTTAATTTAAGCTATTGACTGCTAAATTTGGTTGAGGCACCGCTGAGCTATGTCGTTTCAAAAATTAGACAAATTTTGCAAAATTTCAATTTTGATATCGACATAAGATTTGGTAAAATGCTCCCAGAACTTTCAAACTTTGCAAAAAGATGTGTCTATTTTGACTGTACTTGAGCAAAAAATTTTGTATCGGCAAGAAAATAAAAATTATAGCAATTTGAATTAATGGAAGTTACTCAGAGCGCCACCTTAAGGGGGCGCTCTGAGTAACTTCCAATAAATCAAATTGATATAATTTTTCTTTTCTTGCTGATACGAAGTTTTTCCTTAAGCGCAACCAAGACACACACCAGGCAAGTATTTTTGCAAAGTTTGACAGCTCTGATAAATTATTGCGATTATTTGGACAGGGGGGTCAGAATTAAGTTGATTTTCCGATCGGAGATGGTGGGGGCTTGTCCCGGATTTTTCAAATTTTAGGGGGTCTTGTCCGACATATTGGGGACTTGAACTGATAACGGCCTAAAAATGGGAATTTTTTTCAAAATTTGTATATACATTTTTAGCTTTTTGATCATTTTTAAAGCAATCAGGGGCAAATTTTGAGTTTTCTGGCACCTTTTTTAACTATGAGGAGGGTTTGCTTGTCCTGGAATCCCAAGTCTAGGGGGAGCTTGTCCCCCTGACCCCGTTGTACGTCTATGTGCTGAAGATTTCGGTCAAATAAAGTAGAAAGAATTCGGAGAGGGCATGGCCTTTAGATTTTTTGTAACAATAAAGGGAAAGGTAGGAAAATGGGGCCCAAAATGACAAAAAAGACGTTTTGTGGCCAAATAAACGGTTTCAATGAAGTTTACACATGTTTTTACCCCAGATCAGTCAACTTTTGTTTAGCAAAAAATTGTCGCCAAACAAAATAGGGTTTTTTTCCCCGCAATAGGGTTTTTTTTTCCCGCACAAACTTTGACCAGTCACAGGTCAACCACAGCGTTTTTCACGGTTTTCAAGCTTCAGAAGTATAGAGGAAAGGTTAACTCTCTTGAAAAATGCAAACGGCGTTGGTCAAAAGTGTTTTTGTGAAAAATTATGACAAGTCAAAAATTTGGAAAATTCTGTCACTTTGGAATTTTTCAACATGCAAAATTTTGAAATTTTATAAAAAACGCTACAGGCCTCAAAACTGCACAGAAATTGGTGTGGTAAGTCAGTTTGGGATGCGCTTTCCACCTGCATACTCAAAAAGGTCCTATGTCGTGAGGTTCGGCTAGGAAGCACTAGGGTTTTTTTTCCCCGCAAAACGCGTAGGGTTTTTTCCCCGCACCACTATATAGTCAAAGGGAATAAAAATTACAAACTCAGCAGCATAAATACACGTATATATGTATATACAGACAAATGAATAAGTTGCAAAGCTGATAATAATTTTGGTTGTTCACTTATTAAAATTACAAAAACGGTTAAAATTTTATGGTATATAATGGTGGTGCGGGAAAAAAATCCTATTGCGGGGAAAAAAACCCTATTTAGTTTGGCGACAATTTTTTGCTAAACAAAAGTTGACTGATCTGGGGTAAAAACATGTGTAGACTTCATTGAAACCGTTTATTTGGCCACAAAACGTCGTTTTTTGTCGTTTTGCCCATACCCCGACACCCCGTACGAAACCTGTTTTGGTGATGTTTCACCAAAATTTGGCATTTTTTGAAATATTTAGGCTTTAGCTGCTGCGTACCACCTAAATTTAAGAATGGTAGACGCGGGCGGTGTTTGGCTACCGTTTCTAACATAATAAGTACAAAAATCTATTTTTAATGCACTTAAATACTAAAAAATGCATATTTGGGTAGAAGTCATTTCTGCCAAAAAGGGTCGATATTTGAAGATTTATTGTGAGTCACATGGGTGTCGGAAAAACAATTTTTTTAGTCCATACTGCAGCCTAAGTGTTGTAGAACACGATAGAATTGAGTTTATACTCACTGCTTATAGAACAGCCGAAAAAAGTGGTAGGGTTTTTTCCCCGCATTAGGGTTTTTCTCCCGCATAAGGTTTTTTTCCCGGAGGTTTCGAGGCTTATTACTCAGAAACGTGAGTAGTTAGAATACATTTTATTAGTGCAACAGTTAGGCGAAAGCTGGCCGTTATAACAGTCGCGAGCATTAATGGATCTGATTTATGTGGAGCGCAGGAGGACCCGAAAAGTTGAAAATAGGGTTTTTCCCCGCACCACTATATATATATATATATATAATATATATACCATGATAAAATTATGTGACGTTTGGAGGGCGATAATTAGCAGCAAGATGGCCGTTGACTGATCCGATGGACGTATGTGGGCCACAGGAAGACCTGAAAACATGAAAATATTTTTTTGCACGATTCGGAGGTTCGTTTTGAAACACTCATCTACCCGGTTTACATTCGATTTGGGAAAAATGTTTTCACCCGTAAAACGGTACGCACCTCATCTTAATAAAAGTAAAAAACCCCATGGCGTTGATCTGATATTCCCCAAAATAACTGTCGCCGCTTTTAATGAACATATAAAAAGATTTAAAAGGAGGAAACACAAAAATACAATAAATTAATGTACAATAACGATATATATGATATATAACACGACATAAAAGGTATATAACGGACTTTAAGAACGTTACAGAACGATTTAGTAAAAGCAGAAAAAAGTTAAAAAAAAACTAGATCGTATTTTGAGAAAGTTTGAAAAATCTAAAAATACTCACATCGCATCAGCAAACAATCAGAAAAGCATAGTAAAAAAACTCAAAAAAAGGTGGAAAACCAATTTAAACCCACCAAAAACACCGGAAAATGCAGAAAAAATAAGCTAAAATAATGCATTATAAAGGGAATTACAGACACAAAAGACTAAAACAAATGACAAAAAGGGCTTAAAAGTACTCCAAAAACATTAAAAACCGATTTGGGGCAAATCTGAAAAAAGTTAGAAAAAAACCAGAAAAAAAACCAGAAAAAAACTAGATCGTATTTTGACAAAGTCAGAAAAAAACCAGAAAAAAACTAGATCGTAAATTAAAAAAAACTAGAAAAAAACCAGAAAAAAGTTAGAAAAAAGTTAGAAAAAAACTAGATAATTTTTTCTGGTTTTTTTCTAACTAGAAAAAAGTTAGAAAAAAACCAGAAAAAAACCAGATAATTTTTTACGATCTAGTTTTTTTCTGGAAATAATTTTCCTGTGCTTAGGCTTAGTATCAGGCTTAGGCTTAGGCTTAGGTTCAGGCTTAGGCTTAGGCTCAGGCTTCGGCAATAAAAAAACGAAATTTTCAGAAAAAATCCTGCCAGCTTAGCCTAGAGAATCCTGCCAACTAAGCCTAGACAATGCCTTAAAACATCATAACGCACTCAACACTATCCAAAAACAGAGATTATAGCCATTTTTGGCTTCGAACTTTGGCCTACGTTCACTTCCAAAAACGCTGAAAATGCAATTTTCAAGGGGTCATAGCTCGGAAAATCCAAATTTGTGGATAGGGGTTCTATTACAAAAAATGCATCCCTCAAGGTGCTCTACTCCAAAAAATAGGTCCCCTATTTGGGTTAAGGGGGTAGTGTCGCGAAAGCAGTTTTGCTCATAGGCTGTGAAAATAGAACTTTTTGTTTTGAAGTAGTACATGCATTGAGAAGCTAGTCCAACGCTGTATGGTATCAAATAATTACTGCCAGACATCACACTATCAATATTGACAAATATCTTGGACCAATCGTCATTAGTAAGCCAGACATCACACAATAGGGACATAAAAGTTCGAAAAATCAAGCCAGATATCAGATTGGCCAGCTTGTGAAGTACACATCATGTGTGGACGCACAATTTTTTGCGACAAATAAGAAAAAAGAAACTATATTCCAAACTATATGCTGCACCAATTTTGCTGAAACTTGGAAAAATAATTTGCCATTTGGTAGATTTTTAAAATATAGAAAAAACAATTTCTAACATTTTACTGAACAAGTTTTACAGTCGCGCAAAATCGACTGCTTTCGCGACACTACCCCCTTAAGGTGGCGCTCCTGAAAAGTGACTTTTCAAAAAACGGCAGTTTGGAGCCAATTTTAGATACACAATGGCAAGCTGGTGTAAAAGGATGCCTAAACTAGACAAGAAAAATGCCCTGCGGAGGAAAAAAGCATAATAGGACAAAATAAATAAGCAATTTTTGGTACATAAAATAGTTTTAAGTATTTATGGTAAACAGTTTTTCTTAGGTAGATCCTAGAATGAATTTGAGACGATCATTGAAGTAAAAATGTAAGCTGCTAAAAGTCTGAAAACTAGAGTTTATTGGTTGCGATAAGTGGACCGCTTTGCTGCGCCCTATTATAGCGGGTACCATCGGCTAAATTGAAGCACCATTTTAACCAACATTTGAACAGCAAATAGTACTGGCTGCGTTCGTGATTTATTTTGTTCTATCTTATCAAACGTAGATTTTATAAACTGTGAAATTGTTTAAGAAATTGTGGATTTATGGCATAATGGATGTTTTTGAATTAAATTCTTCAATAGTTTCGTGCAAAATTTTAGTTTTTGTTTGTGTTTAAGCCAAAACTTTTGATGATTGTAGCCGATTGCGTTTATCAATTTCATTAAAACGGTTAGTTAACTGTTTGTTAATAACCAAATGCATTTAACATTTAATTGAATCAATTCATTTTGAATGAAGGCTCTTAGCAAGCTTTCCATTTTGTTACGGATTTGTTAAGAGACCCATACTCGGCATACTAGCTAGTTTTTTTACTAGCATTTTAACTCGTTCGTGATTCATTATCTAATGACGTCTTAGTGCATAAAGTGAAAATGCGCTTTGCTTAATTGTGTCAAAAAACCAGCATACATATACCGATAGGGGTTTCAGTTACTTCGTTGTCTAATTTTGTACGCAAACGTAGCGCCAAAGAATAGCACTTGCTCTTGCTACTTTTTCAACTGTGTACAATTGTTTTTAACATCTTCAGAAAAAAGCTAACGCTGTGAAAGAGTTGATGGTACAGCCGTGGTGCCCGCTATAATAGGGCGCAGCAAAGCGGTCCACTTATCGCAACCAATAAACTCTAGTTTTCAGACTTTTAGCAGCTTACATTTTTACTTCAATGATCGTCTCAAATTCATTCTATGATCTACCTAAGAAAAACTGTTTACCATAAATACTTAAAACTGTTTTATGTACCAAAAATTGCTTATTTATTTTGTCCTATTATGCTTTTTTCCTCCGCAGGGCATTTTTCTTGTCTAGTTTAGGCATCCTTTTACACCAGCTTGCCATTGTGTATCTAAAATTGGCTCCAAACTGCCGTTTTTTGAAAAGTCACTTTTCAGGAGCGCCACCTTAAGGGGGTAGTGTCGCGAAAGCAGTCGATTTTGCGCGACTGTAAAACTTGTTCAGTAAAATGTTAGAAATTGTTTTTTCTATATTTTAAAAATCTACCAAATGGCAAATTATTTTTCCAAGTTTCAGCAAAATTGGTGCAGCATATAGTTTGGAATATAGTTTCTTTTTTCTCTATTTGTCGCAAAAAATTGTGCGTCCACACATGATGTGTACTTCATAAGCTGGCCAATCTGATATTTGGCTTTATTTTTCGAACTTTTTTTTCCCTATTGTGTGATGTCTGGCTTACTAATGACGATTGGTCCAAGATATTTGTCAATATTGAGTAGTGCTATGTTTGGCAGTAATTATTTGATACCATACAGCGTTGGACTAGCTTCTCAATGCATGTACTACTTCAAAACAAAAAGTTCTATTTTCACAGCCTATGAGCAAAACTGCTTTCGTGACACGTACCCCCTTAACCCAAATAGGGGACCTATTTTTTGGAGTAGAGCACCTTGAGGGATGCATTTTTTGTAATAGAACCCCTATCCACAAATTTGGATTTTCCGAGCTATGACCCCTTGAAAATTGGATTTTCAGCGTTTTTGGAAGTGAACGTAGGCCAAAGTTCGAAGCCAAAAATGGCTATAATCTCTGTTTTTGGATAGTGTTGAGTGCGTTATGATGTTTTAAGGCATTGTCTAGGCTTAGTTGGCAGGATTCTCTAGGCTAAGCTGGCAGGATTTTTTTTGAAAATTTCGATTTTGTATTGCCTAAGCCTGAGCCTAAGCCTAAGCCTGAACCTAAGCCTAAGCCTAAGCCTGATACTAAGCACAGGAAAATTATTTCCAGAAAAAAACTAGATCGTAAAAAATTATCTGGTTTTTTTCTGGTTTTTTTCTAACTTTTTTCTAGTTAGAAAAAAACCAGAAAAAATTATCTAGTTTTTTTTTCTAACTTTTTTCTAACTTTTTTCTGGTTTTTTTCT
>JASANF010014553.1:0-10751 GCA_030248245.1 Trissonchulus sp. WLG1_4 | reverse complement strand
ATTGATTCAGGCATTAGTAAATAAAAACGTACATGATAAAATATTTACCATAATATTTTTTCAGCCTTTGCCTTCACCATGGGTACCTGAGCTTATGTATTAGTGTTTTTCGCCTTACGTAGTGTATCAAGCTCTTTTTAAGAAATATGCTTTTGCCCAGTGGACCATTTTTGCATGGTTTATTTTTTAGATGAAGTTTCATTGCAAATTAGCATTGCCACTTTCTGATTTTTGAAACATCCTTAATGCTGGGAACAATTCCTGATGATTGCAATGATGCAATGTGGTTCCTATTTTTAAAAAAATAGGGTCAAAAAATGATGTTACCGGGTATAGAGATGTGTCAATGACATGGGTCGCATGTAAAGTGATGGAAAGTATTATTAACAAAGATCTTCAAAACTTTTTTGTTTAGATAATAGGATTTTGTCTAATCATCAGTTTGGTTTCCTTAGAAATAGATCAACAGTTACACAACTTCTATTTTTATTAAAAGCTTGTTTTCTGAAGTGGATAAAGGAAATTACGTTGACATTGTGTATTTGGATATTGAAAAAGTCTTTCAATGTTGAGTTCCACATAAAAAAACTTATATTAAAATTGTGACAATGTCGGGATTCTTTTGAGGAAGCTTTATTGGATTTTATAAAGGTAAGTTTATTGGTGGTAGACGACAACGTGCCAAATTAAAAAGATACTGTTTTCAAGAATGGAAATATTTAAATATAGCGGTGTCCGACAGGGCTTGATTTTCTTGGCAATCTAACTTTGTTTTTACTTTATATTAATGAATATGAGGATCTAAGCAGTTAGCTATTCTAAAACGAAAACGTTTGTTTATGTTTGTAAATTATATTTTCGCGCAATTTGAAACTAGAAGATAACTCTGTGTTACAACGGAGATTTAAAAAATTCTATGCAATTGGTTAAATATATTTGAAATGAATGCAGCAGCGCAGGAGTGCTGCGAGCGAAAAGTAGGATATAGCAATCCGCGCGTTAAGGATTGGTGGCAATCGGTACAGCTTCCTGTTGTTGATTGCATAAGAGGATTTAGGGGTAAGTTTTCGAAGTTCCTTGAAATTTTCAGACCATAAAAGTGATGTTTAAATGACATTGTAATTGTTACTTAGAAAAATTTTTGCGTCAAGAATCCTCAAATTTTAATAGGATTGTTATTTATATCTGTCTAATGGTAGAATATGCATGTGAAGTGTGGGATCGATTGTGATTTAGAGATATTCGTGCTATTGAATCAGTCCAGAGAGTTTTTACTAGAGGGCGCAATTCACAGCGGGGAGAAAATTTATCTTATGAAGAATGCGTATTGATTCTTATATCGATAAATTGTCCTATAGACGTTTAGTTGAATATATTCAATTATGACTTTGTATTATGACTACGTATTATGATTTTGCATGGGTTTACAACTTTAATTGTTGGATGTGTTTTTTGAATTTTGCTCAGTTCAGAATTTACGAGGGCATTAATAAAAACTTAGAAGGCGACCAGTTACTTGTTTAAATATTACAAAAAATTTTTTTGGCTGATAAGTTATTTATGTTTGGAATGCTCTGCCTGAGGAGGTGGTGACTTCACCTAATTCAACAATTTTTTCAAGGATAAAGACTTAAAATTGAATAAAACTCAAATAAGAAATTTTCTGTAAATCCAAGAAATTTGATTTCTGCTTGGATTGTGATTTCAATTTTTGTTTGGATTTTCAATCTTATGTACGTTTTCTTTTAGATAACGTTTCTTCTATTTTGGACTGCGTCTATTTTCTTTTGGATTACGTTTATGCTTGTATCCATCTATCGGCTATTTCTATTTTCTGTCCTGTGCTCTATTCCGGTTCGCCGACCACCCACGGTCCATGCGATTGCGTACCCGTTCACTATTTTCGCTACCTTGATCTCTGCGGCCCAGTTCCCGCCTGACCTCTCGCATTCCGCTCGCCGCTCTGCCGTTATGCTTTCGATTACGGCGGTCTCCTGCCTACTCGTTCGCTCGATCCGGCTAACCCGTCGGCCATCCGCGATCCTTACGATTTCGACCTCGATCGTTCCCGCGCCCCGCTCTCTGCTGTCCTTGCAGTCCCGATCGCGTCGATTGCTCGGTATTTCGCTCATGCCAGCCGTCGTCAGTAGCCCGTGCGTCGCCTGCGTCTTGCCTTGCTCTCAATGTCGTTTAATTCAACCCCCATTATGTCAAATCTCTTTGCAATTCCTTTGCCTTGTTTCACTTCTGTACCTTTTGTTGTCCTGTCTATTTCGCCCATTAAAGCCCTGCGTCTCATGGCCAGCGTGCGCATTGGTCCAGGCGTCGATCATCGCTACCGTACGCTTCTCTCGCGCGCCCATCAATTGTTCTTGTCCTGGCGCCGTCCACGCCTGGCACCATGGTGTCTCCACTGCCTCACTTGCGTTGGCTACCTGGCTCGTGGCCCTTTGGCGCCCAGCTTACGCGGCAACAAGACGTTGTGCCATCTACCGTGTTTTGTCGCTGGCTGTTTGTCATGTTTTGCGATGCCCACCTCCCTGATGCTGCTGCTATTCGCAGCGAGACAGCATGGGAGTCGCATTACCATACATTTGTGCTAATTCATGTATTGTTGTTGATGCTGCGACTTGTGTGCGGCAGCCAAGCCCGACTTGCCGTCGGTGTTTCGATCGCCGGGCCCGCCTATTGCTCCGTCGATCCGTGTGCTTCGTCACCCGAACCTTCGTGTGTGGAGGCGGCGGAGACGACCTGCCTAGTGCCTACCCCCGTCACTGCGTGTCAGCCGATTCTCGATCGGGAAGAATGCGCGCCTCGGGGTAGCCTGCAGTTTTTCTGCCCATCACTGAAGATTCTGAAGTGCCCCCTTTGCGCCAAAACGATCGCCAACCTTACGTTCTACAAAGGTCGGCAGTCCATGGCTCGGCACATCTAAGCCAATCACCTGATTACGGTTTCTCACGAGTACCGTTGCCTATTTTGCGACGAGGCGACGGGCGCGTGGCCATCCCTTCATTTGCATAAATGCACGAAGGCGTGGCCGATTATTGACTCCACCGCTGATGATGAAGCAAAGTATTGCTGCGTTGAATGTCCTTTTACATGCGCGAATGAACTCGGTTTTCGAAACCACATGAAAGGGCATTCTAGCGAGAAACTGAAGGAGCAGCTGACAACGAACGACGACCGGCGGGCATACGAAACGTGTGTCAGCGAGGTGATTGCGTCCACCAAGAAACCCCCAAGACCGCCAAGCTCGCAAGAGTTCATTACTATTGTGCGCGAGGATGGGGGGACGGTGCAGTTGCAATTCGGAGCTGGGTCACAGGATGCCACAATCGAGCATCCTTGACCAGTTTGATGACGAAGAAGAAGAGGTCTTCTCTGATACCCTCGAGCCTGGGGAGCTCGCCGACACCCCGGATCCGGTCCAGGTGATGGCCCCAATTAACGCTGACCCTCCTCGGACTGTGCCTGCCGAACCTCAGCTCGACAAACCCGTTGTGCCGTCCACCGCTGGGCCAACGTATCCCGTCGAAATTGAGACTGAAACGCAGGCCACGCCCCCTGCAGCAGAAGCCCCGACTCCGACCAGTGCTGCTCGGCAGTTTATGCCTAGCAAAAGACTGTGCATATTTGTCGGAGTGGACATTTACGATGCTGATCTGGCCTCTGCTGAGCCTGAAAATTGGTTCACAGGTGGCATTGTTGACTCATATCTGCGGCACGCTAACCAGCCCCTGAAGAACTGGGGCAGTATTAGCTCCTACCCCAGCCAGACTGTGAAAAAACAGGGCTCCTGGGTGGATGCCACAACTTTTGCCAAAAAGCAGCTGGGGCCCCCTAAGTTATTGGTGCCACTTCATGTGCGGGGCAACCACGGGCAATTGTTGCATGTCAACATTAAGAACGAATCTGCGAGGTTGTAATGCTCAATGAACAGTCCGGACATGGAGCACGCCAGCAATATTCTGGAAGCTGCTAATTTCATCCCCAGAAAGAGCAGAGCTGCCATCTGGCCGATTGAAATCCTCAGCGGAGCGCAACAGCCTAACGGCTATGACTGCGGGCCATTCATTTTGCTAATGGCTGATCGACTGACGCGTAATGTGGACCTGATTTTCGATGCGACGGATGCTCGAAAGCTGCGCCAGGATTTGCGGTAGTCGATCTTGGTGGCTATGGGTGTTGAAAAACACCGAAGAAAGCCCCTAAGCCGCAACAAAAAAAGGCCAGCCCGCCAAATCCTGATCAGGAGCAGCTATTGTCGGAATTTAGCAGCATTTCCAAAGACGACTGGGACGGTTTCAAAGCCTTCTGCGCCAAATTTGTGTAGAAAATGCAAGAAAAGAAAGCCCCACCAAGAGCACGGGCAAGAAGACTCCGGCGCCCCTGGACGACCGCCAGCTAAAACAGCTATTCCAGAGGAATCGGAAGAAGGGCCTGCGAGCTGCCTGAAGACACTGCCTCGTGTCTGTTCCATCAGTACTGAGTCAGCGGAGGAGTACTTCAAGTCAACGATGGGCAGGACATTCTATCCTGATCCTGACTGTGCTCCAGAAGGTCTTTTGGACATTGCTCCGGCGCCCGATGACGAAAACCAGGTGAGAGCATTCACTTCAGTCGAAGTCTGGGAAAAACTCAGGCGAATTCGGAATTCTGCTCCCGGGGAAGACAAAGTTACCTATGGCATGCTTTGAAAATTTGATCCAGACGCTGCCATTTTGACGAAGATCTACAGCCGCTGTTTGAAAGAAAGACAAATTCCCTCCAGCTGGAAGATTGCGAAAACCATCCTGATCAACAAAATGAGGGATGAACAAGATATCACCAACTGGCGCCCTCTCAGCCTACAGCCCACTATTTACAGACTCTATGCAGCGCTGTGGGCAGATTGGACCTATTTCTGGGCTACCACTCATGGCATTTTATCGGCCCCCATCCAGAAAAGTTTCGCCCCTGCGGAGGGCCTAGCGCAACATAGGTTCCTCCTGTGGTCCGCCATCATGAAAGGCAAAACTGCGAACCAATCTGTTGCTCTGGCCTGGCTCGATTTGCAAGATGCCTTTGGGTGCAACCCGCACAGCCTGATTTCGGCGGTTTTGGAGAAGGCCAACCTGACAACAGCTACACGGGTGGTCATCAAAGACTTTTACACCAATGTGTCGATCACGGTGTCAATCCAGCCCAATCTGCGTCAGGCGTGGGTTGAAGCAGGGTGACCCTTGTTCCCTGTTCTATTCAATTTAGTACTGAAGCCCGTCATCCAAAGACTGACTCCACAGCGTCAGTCTGCCTGCAACTTGAAAGGAGTCCACATCCCGGCCTTTGCTTACGCAGATGACGTAGTAGTCATGTCGGACACTGCTGAACAACTCCAGCGCCAGCTTAAGCCCGGTTCATAGTTGTCCGTAAGGGCTGTCCGTGTCCGAGTCCGTGTCCGTGTCCGTAACAGTAGTTTAATTCACACTTGTCCGGATGTCCGTAACAAGTTGTCCGAGAGTGTCCGTAAAGGCTGTCCGGATGTCCGGAAGACAAGTTGAATTCAGTTCAACTTTTGTCCGTGTCCGTAAGCAACCAACCAATCAAATGAAAGCTTTATTAATCACGTGTGTTTGTGTATACATAAAATTCCTCCGCGGAATGCAAAATTTTATTAAATCGTTCGTAATATGAGCTCAGTAGCTGCATTTTAGTGTGCTTAGAACGTTTTTATTGATTTTTTTGAAGGTTGCATTCTCACACGTTTGGTACGCTGCAGAATGTATAGGCGTTATTTTATATGCATACGCACTGTCCGTAGAGTGTCCGTAGAACTATGAATTAATGCTGTTTACGGACACGGACACGGACAAATGCTACGGACAACCTTCCGGACATGGACACAGACTCGGACACGGACAACTACGGACACTTCCGGATTAGTATGAACTAGGCTTTAGCCTCCTTAATGATGCTGCAACATGGGCAGGGTTTGTATTTAAACCGGCCAAGTGTGGATCCCTGCACATTGCATCCGGCAAGACCCAGCCTACAGTGTTCAAACTGGGCAGCAATACCAGTCCGACCCTAGCAAAAGTGAGTTCTATAACTACCTGGGCATCCCCGAAGGCTTGCACATGAACCAGTCGCCGCAAGAACTCTTGACCAAAGTGTTGCAAGATACCCGGACTCTCGCAGAAAGCCGCTTCTTTCCCTGGCAGAAACTGGCGGCTTTCATGTCCATGCTGTATCTCCGACTGTGCAACCCCTTTTGCAATTTACGGCATTTACTACTGTGGGGGACCTGACAAAATTCGATGCCGCATTTCGAGTGCAGATGAAACGCCACATCTTGGACTTGCACGAGGTAGCTTCAAACGGCTACCTTTTGGCTTGCGAAGCACCGGCTGTATTGGACTCAAAGAAGCCAGGGTTGATCACACCATCCTCCAAGCATCCAGAGCCATGCGTCTCCTGTGGTCTCCTTGCGAGTGGACAAAAACGGTGGCACGCCGGCAGCTCCAAGAAATGAAGTTTCTTTGAAGTCAAAAGCAAAAGAAGCCATTATGACCGGCCAGAGTACCCAGGGGTACTTGAAAAATATCGACCCCACTACCATTTGCCGTTACTTAAACTCGAGGTCTGCCGCATCGTTCAAGGCCAGGACGATGACAATGTGGGCCAACCTCAGATCCGACATCCGGTATCTGAGCAAGTTTTTCTCCATCATGGCTGTGGAAGATCATGATTTTTTGCGCCTTTCTGTCCATATTCCAGGGGCACAAGACCCAGTCACCATTGGGGCAGAAGGCGTCAAAAGAATTGTGCCTGTTTTGCGCCGCGCTGTTGCCTGCTATTATACACAACAGCTGGCCTCTACGGCCAGCCAGGGGAAGACCCTCTACTACAGCGTCCCGAACACAGAGCAGGGGTATTTCCTGCACACTGGCAGAAACCTCCGGGCCAAAGATTACAGTTTTATTCACAAAGCCTGCCTCAACCTGCGCCCAGTCTGCAGCCGGAAGCCAGAGCGCTACTCCGGAGATGTGAAAAAGCGCTCGAAACGCTGGGCCACGTCTTGAACGGCTGCATCAAGATCCATGGCACACGCTACACCCAGCGCCACAATGCAGTTGCGGACGCGATCCTGAAAAGTCAGGGCACAGAGCTGACAGAGAACAGACAGGTGCCGCTGGCAAACACCAAGGGCCGACCAGATCTGGGCCCGATTTATCGAAGCGAAATGTTCGTCATCAGAAATGTTCGTCATCGAAAAAGCAAAAGTTCGTCATCGAAAACGCAAAAGTTCGTCATCGAAAAAGCAAATGTTCGTCATCTAAAAAGCAAATGTTTGTCATCGTTAGTGCATTCATTCATCAGCACCAGGGCCCGATTTATCGAAGCAAAATGTTCGTCATCTGAAATGTTCGTCATCGAAAATGTTCGTCATTGAAAATTTTGGATTGATGGAAACAATTTCGATGACGAACATAACACTAAATAATAACAAATGTTCGTCATCGAAAATGTTCGTCATCAAAAATGTTCGTCATCGAAAGTTCGTCATCAGAAATGTTCGTCATCGAAATTTTTTTCGATGACGAGCTTTGGTCTTTTAGAACATTATTATGTTCTAAATGACAAAAAGTCGTCAGCGAAAATTATTTCAACGGCGAACGTTTCAACAGAGCTAGAGACATCCGTTGAAATGTTCGCCGTTAAAAATTTTTCGATGACAAACATTTGCTTTTCAGATGACGAACATTTGCTATTTCGATGACGGACATTTTCGATGACGAGCATTTGCGTTTTCGATGACGAACATTTTCGATGACGAACATTTCTGATGACGAACATTTCGTTTCGATAAAACGGGCCCAGATCTGGTCGGCCCTTGGTGTTTGCCAGCGGCACCCGTCTGTTCTCTGTCAGCTCTGTGCCCTGACTTTTCAGGATGGCCTTTTAGATGAAGTCCACAACTGCATTGTGGCGCTGAGTGTAGCGTGTGCCATGGATCTTGATGCAGCCGTTCAAGACGTGGCCCAGCGTTTCGAGCACTTTTTCACATCTCCGGCAGTAGCGCTCAGGGCTCAAAAGTCAGGGCACAGAGCCGACAGAGAACAGACGGGTGCCGCTGGCAAACACCAAGGGCCGACCAGATCTGGGCCCGTTTTATCGAAGCGAAATGTTCGTCATCAGAAATGTTCGTCATCAGAAATGTTCGTCATCGGAAAAGCAAAAGTTCGTCATCGAAAACGCAAATCTTCGTCATCAAAAATGGTGACTGGGTCTTGTGCCCCTGGAATATGGACAGAAAGGCGCAAAAAGTCATGATCTTCTACAGCCATGATGGAGAAAAACTTGCTCAAACATACCGGATGTCGGATCTGAGGTTGGCCTACATTGTCATCGTCCTGGCCTTGAACGATGCGGCAGACGTATTGAGCTTTTTTTCAGCTGCTCGGGCAGCTGAAAAAAGCTGCAGCTTTTTTTCGCCATTTCCGGAGCTAGAACTGCAGCGTTGTCATGACAACGGAGCAGCTAGTCTACAGTGACCGCCATACTTATCTGCTTTTTTTCAGCTGCTCGAGCGTTTTTTCAGCTGATCGAGCTTTTTTGAAAAAAAACCGGAAACGGCGAAAAAAAGCAGCTGAAAAAAAGCTCAATGTAAACACGGCCTAAGCCTAAGCCTGAGCCCTAAATTGAAAAAAAACTTGCTAAGAAGCACCAGAAAAACTTTAACTTTACTGCACTAAAAAACTATCAAGTGCAGTTGGGGGGGGGGAATAGTGGACCTATTTTCTGGAGTAGAGCACCTTGAGGGAAGCATTTTTTGTAATAGAACCCCCATCCACAAATTTGGATTTTCTGAGCTATGACCCCTTGAAAATTGCATTTTCACTGTTTTTGAAAGTGAACGTAGGCCAAAGTTCGAAGCCAAAAATGGCTATAATCTTTATTTTTGGATAGGTTTGAGTGCGTTAAGATGTGTTAAGGCATCGTCTTGGCTTAGTTGGCAGGATTCTCTAGGCTAAGCTGGCAGGATTTTTTCTGAAAATCTCGATTTTTTATTGCCTAAGCCTAAGCCTAAGCCTGATACTAAGCCTAGGACTAAGCAACACACTAAGCCTTAGGCTGTGTTTACATTGAGCTTTTTTTCAGCTGCTCGAGCAGCTGAAAAAAAGCTGCAGCTTTATTTCGCCGTTTCCGGCATTTTTCAGCTGCTCGAGCAGCTGAAAAAACGCTCGGGCAGTTGAAAAAAAGCAGATAAGTATGGCGGTCACTATAGACTAGCTGCTCCGTTGTCATGGCAACGCTGCAGTTCCAGCTTTTTTTCAGCTGCTCCAGCTTTTTTTCGCCGTTTTCGGCTTTTTTGCAGCTGCTCCAGCAGCTAAAAAAAGCCGGAAATGGCAAAAAAAAGCTGCAGCTTTTTTCAGCTGCTGAAGCAGCTGAAAAAAAGCTCAATGTAAACACGGCCTAAGCCCTAAGACTAAGCCTAAGCCCAAGCCTAAATTAAGGGGGCGCTCCCGGAATCGGCAGTTGCCTCAAAAGTCAGCAATAAGTTGATAAAACTAAAATATTACTAAATAAGTAATTAGTATGGTATGAAATAGCCCCTGTGTAAAAATTTTAAATGACGTGATAATGTCACGTGACTGCCAGAGCACTGCGCGTGAGTAAATTTTCGGCAAGCGATAACTAATAGCATGTTTGTCTTAAAATCATGATTCATATATCAAAATGTAGCCATTGCGCTCCTCTAGTTGAACTTTGTTTTTGTTTTTAATTATTTAGTGCGTATTTGTTAAAATTGCAATTTTTATATTTTCGAGGTCGGTCTCTGAGCACTAAAAGCAGTAGTATCATGGTCTAGAACATTATTTTAAAAAAATAAAAGTATGTTCAACTGCGCACAATGATAGGCTATCTTCATGCCAAATTTTAGCAAAATCGGTTGAAGCAGCAAAAAGATATCGAATGCCGAAATTTACCGTGAGCACTGCTCAGTATAGTATTTTTGAGCCAGCAACTGTGCGTAGCGTTGCCCGATTGAACTGAAACTTTGCAGAATTTTGGGGACCCAAGACCCTAGTAAAAAACAGTTTAGGTAGCTAAGCAATATTACACAGTTTTTTAGATAATGTTAAAAATGTACCGAATCGAACACAGTTTTTGGTAAAAGTCGGTTTGCGGGCAAAAATGGACCAAAAAATTTATCTTGCCGTTTCAAACATTTTTCGACTGCTATTTTGTGTATAATGATGTGCATTGATTAATTTTTAATATTTTTTCTCAATGTTCAACCATTTGGCAGTTTGCCAGTAAAAACTGTAAAATTTGGCAATTTTCCAAATATCTTATTATTGGTATCAAATGAAAGCCCACATTATTCTGAGTTACTTTGGGTTAAATGCAGTTGGGGGGGGGAATAGTAGACCTATTTTTTTCAGTAGAGCACCTTGGGGGACGCATTTTTGCTTCAAGAATCCCTATTTCATTTTTTGGATTTTCTGAGATATAACCCCCCGAAATCTGAACCATCAGAGACGGACGTTTTCGCAATTTTTTTCCGAAGCCTTTGTTTTTGCCATTCTAATCGTGTCTAAATGGTGTCAGATTATTGTTTACAATTGTTTACAACAATAAAGGCTCTTTTACCGGGTTCCTGCCTAAAAATTGGCCAAATTCGCCAGAAACGTCCAATTTTTGACCAAATTCAAACTTGGCCTTAATTTAGGCTTGGGCTTAGGCTTAGGCTTAGATGTCTG
>JASANF010014552.1:0-12662 GCA_030248245.1 Trissonchulus sp. WLG1_4 | reverse complement strand
CAGTACGCAAACGCTCAGTAATATATATTGGGTATATATATTATCACAGATACTGTGGACCCACCTCATGGCCTGCAGCTGTTCGCCCCTACGCTCTACGACTCACAAAAGCAGAAAAACATAAATCACAAATACCAAAAAGCATAGATATGTATATGTATATATGTAGAGAAACACGAATATCTGCTCATTTGCCCCTCGAACAGTTGCAGTCCACAGCTTTTGATAGAAAGACTAACGCAAAAAGCACTTCTTTAGAGTAGATATATAATATATATAATATATATTATATGGGATTTATGATATGAACCTGGGAAAAATTGCCAGACAATTTTTCTCCAACAAAAGCTGTTCCCCTGGCGTAGGTATACTACATCTCATCTACCTACCCAAACTACCTTGGGGGGAACTAAACCGCACACGTTACGAATATCTGCTTTAGTGTGACTTAAATCGCTTACTAGGACACTCTGTCTAGTAAGATACTATACAACATAGATATAAACAGATATTCGTGGGACCCAACTTGCGCGGGGAGTCTGTAGTATACCAGTTCATTTCATTCACCCCCCATGGGAGTTATATTAACTTTAAAAATACATACAGAAACAATTCTAAATGGGGCACAGGGTTACAATTCCACTGGTAGGTCCCTGCAATATAGAGTATAAATGTTAACTTATAAACCTGACAGGTATACATTCGTAACAGAAATAAAGAATATGTATGTGGGGGGTTGTGGGTGCGCATAGCACGTGCGTATGTGCCTTCGAGCACACCCTACTCTAAAATTTAAAAAGAAAAAGCATAAAATGTTAGGTTAAACCCAGTTAAAATTTAAAACTGTCAAACACTCGAAATCTCAAAATTTCAAGATTGGAGTTATTTTTCAAAAAACAACACAAAACAAAAAACAAAAACAGAAACAGAAACATGTTCATTCACCCTCGAACATAACTTTTAAGAAGGTCTTTGTGTGATATCAGTCTACTTTTAAACACAGAGAAAGACTCAGCACTCACTATGTCTTCAGGTAATAGATTCCAAATGCTGCACACACGGTGATGATAAAAATAGCTTGTATGAAATCGATTAAATCTATCAGACCGCAATACAAGAAAGTGCGAACGTGTTCCAGCAACAGGCGCATAACTAAACAGGTTATCAAATTGAACATCAACTAAATTATGAACAATTTTGTACAAAGTGCACAAATCAAACATCAATCTTCTTAGTTCTAAACTGTCTAAACCCAATATTTGAAGTCTGTCAGGATAAGAAACATTTCCTAGGCCAGTGATCCGCTTAGTAAAAGAACGCTGAATAGCTTCAATCGATCGAATATCCCTCAAAAACCTGGGGCTCCAAACCTCAGTTGCGTATTCCGCAATAGGTCTGACGTATGTAGTAAACATTTTCAACAAAAATTTCTGAGTTCGACATTTAAAAACGCGAAAAATTAGACCCATTCTTTTAGACGCCTTTGATCTTAAATTAGCAACATGATGAGTAAACGCTAACCGATCATCCATTGTAATTCCCAAATCACAAACATTTTGTACTACAGACAACTGAACATTATTTAACATATAAACATGAGGTAGCTGAACGGCATCAACAACGCCCCCATATGGAAAAACTCTTAAGACCGAACATTTCGCAGCAGAAATTTTCAACTGCCAGTCCTCACACCACCTAGAAATCTTATCCAAATCATCCTGTAGCAGGCGCTGACAATAACAATCAGTAACCTCTCTATAAACCTTAGCATCATCCGCAAACAATTTAATACTAGAATTTAAAACGCAATCCGGCAGGTCATTAATAAAAATTAGAAACAGTAGAGGACCTAGCACTGACCCTTGTGGGACACCGCTTTTGACGTCATTCCAATCTGAAAAAGTCTTAGACAATTTTACTCTCTGTTTTCTTTCGCATAAGCAATCAGCGATCCAATTTATAACCTTTGACGGAAATCCATACGAAATCAATTTAACCAATAACTTTGAGTGACAAACTGTATCGAAAGCACGCGCTAAATCTATGTAAACTATATCCACACATTTACCTTTATCCAACAATTTAACAACTTCAGTAACAAACAATAACAATTGAGTAACAGTTGATTTTCGAGCTTGAAACCCGTGCTGCGCGTTAGAAATCAGCCTGTTATCTATCAGATGTTGCATCATGGAACTTTTCACTTTCCATCACTCTGCAACATACTACAGTGAGACTAACAGGACGATAGCTTTTTGGAGCATGTCTATTGTTTTTTTTAAATACGGGGCACACATTTGCTGTTTTCCAACTTTTCGGCATTTGTCCAGACTCATATGATACAGAAAATTCGGCTTAGAGGAAAAGATACCTCCGAAGATAACTTCTTTAACAAAATGGATGGGATACCATCCGGCCCACTAGACTTTTTAGGACTCAGACGATTTAGGGCAGTCCAAACTGCAAATTCGTCAAAAGATACGTCATGCATAACTGCATCACATCTACAATCAAAGTGCGGACTCATATGGTTATCATCAACAAATACAAAAGAGAAAACAGAGTTAAAACAATTAACAATATCACCATTGTTATTCAAAATACTATTATCAGCAGATTTTAAGCTGGCTATTTTATCCTGACCATTTAGTGTTTTTTTTACATAGTTGTAGAAACTTTTTAGGTTCTGGTTGTCCGCCAGGCGGTTTTAGAAATTTATTCGATCTTTGCGTAGAGCTTTTGATAACTCTTTATTGATCAGTCTATGGCGAGCAAGATCTATCATACATCTGGAACGTCTAAATCGAACCCAACTATGCTTTTTCCGATTTATGAATCTTTGAGTATATCGTGAAATAGGAAACGAAAATTTTTTTGAAAGGAACGTTTGGGGACAAAAAGGTGAATTGCCTCATTCATCACATCTACAAAATCATTCCACATTTGATCCACGTTTACACAAAAACTAAACAAATAATACCAATCAATATGTTGCAAGAATACAGCCATATCTCTATAACGAGCACAACTGAAATCATACACAGAGTAGTTCACGTCGTGCTGATTAGTATGCAAAACATTCACACAAAAAGTGAGAACATAATGAGTACTTGAACATAGAGGAGCATTAACATCTACTTCAGTAACACCATATGGAGTGGTAGCTAAAATTAAATCTAGCACATTAAATGGAGGAAGTACGCAAGTAGGTTCATCGACAAACTGCGTTAAACTATTGTCCAGGCAAAAATCCAGTAATTTATTTGCATCCGTCCCTTGGGCCATAAAAGTACTCCAGTTTACATGTGGCATCTTAAAATCACCCAGTACAATAACGTTTTTATGACCACTAATACCAGCTGTAATATTATGCAAAATATTATCTAGGTTTGAGATACCTGGAGTTGGTGAGTGATAAAACAAACCAAATCTGACTATTTCGTTTCGAAAGCTAATGTCAAGCCACAGGCTTTCACAATTTATACCCGAAAAATTTTCCAAAAATGTGTGTTTTAGAGTAGACCTAACATACACAGCTACTCCACCCCCCTTTACGCGAACACGATCACGTCTATACAACACAAAATTATTTATAGCCCATGACCTGTCGTCCTCATCAGTTTCGAACCATGTCTCAGTAACAAATATACAAACGGGTTTATCATCACTATTAAGCACTTTCAACCTTAATTCGTCAATTTTGTTACGCAAAGATGTTGCATTCAGTAGCCAACAAACAGGTACGGTCATGCTGTTCGAGGGTAACAGGTCCTAGGCCTTAATATCAACAAAAACCCTAGCTGCTTTATCATAGAATTTCCCATTTCTGATGACCACATTTGGATTACTTCCACTCTTCTTCCGATATGCCTCCAATTTCTGACGCATAACAAGATCGGCAGCACGCTCTTTCTCGGTTAGATCTGGACGGGTCCACACATTCTTCCACAGAGTTTTTACATTCTGTAAGTTTGGGCAGCCATAGAGAAATGCCAAACGCGACTCTTGATGCCGGAATTGGATCTTGAGTATTCGAGCCTTTTTACTTGCGGACTCAGTCAATACGGGCCCGCTGCCAGCGTGGGTCTTACTTGCGGACTCAGCCAATACGGGCCCGCTGCCAGCTTGGGTCTTACTTGCGGACTCAGTCAATACGGGCCCGCTGCCAGCGTGGGTCTTACTTATATACGGAATCAGATCAGTCACTTCAGTCACTTTGCATCATTTCGGTCACTTACTCTGCGTGGGTCACTTACTCAGTTATTGCGCTTTGCCCACCCTGGTCCCCTGCGTGGGTCCCTTACTAACGTTTGCGTGGGTGCGTGGGTCCAGCCTACACCAGTGTAGGCTGGGTGTAGGCGTTGCACATGCGTGATTGCGGCCAAATAAACGGTTTTAAGAAGTCTACGCAAGTTAGCCCAGATGAACCCACTTTTGTAGCAACAATGGGTGAGTTTAGCAAAAAAATATCGCCAAATAAAATAGGGTTTTTTCCCCGCAATAGGGTTTTTTTCCCGCACAAACTTTGAACTGTCACAGGTAAACCACAACGTTTTTCACTGTTTTTGAGCTTCAGAAATATAGAGGAAAAGCAACTCTCTTGATAAATGCAAACGGCGTTGTCATGGCAAAAAGTGTGTTTGAAAAAATTATGACAAGTCAAAAATTTGGAAAACTTCACTTTGAAATTTTTCAACACGCAAAATTTTGAAATTTTATAAAACAATGCTACAGACCTCAAAGCTGCACAGCAATTGGTGTGGTAAGTCAGTTTGTGATGGGCTTTCCACCTATACTCAAAAAGGACCTACAGTACATTGCAAAAAAAAGTTTCCAATTCGTTACTGGTAACGAACATTCGTTACCAGAAAAAGACGAAGCTTCGTCCAAAAAGACCAAGGTTTGTCCTAAAAGACGAAGCTTGGTCCAAAAAGACGAACGTTTGTCCAAAAAGACAAAGCTTCGTTACCAAAAAAAAGACAAAGGTTTGTCCAAAAGGACCAAGTTTTGTCTTAAAAGACGAAGCTTCGTCCAAAAAGACGAACGTTTGTCCAAAAAGACAAAGCTTCGTTACCAAAAAAAGACGAAGGTTTGTCCAAAAGGACCAAGTTTTGTTTGACAAACTTTGATCTTTGTGGACCAACCTTCGGCCTTTTTTGGTAACGAAGGTTTGTTACCAGAACGTTATTCAAAAACTCGTCTTTTAGGACAAACCTTGTTTTTTTACCAACGTTTGTCCTTCTTTGGTAACGAAGCTTTGTCCTTTTTGACAAACCTTCGTCTTTTAGGATCAAGCTTCGTCTTTTAAGACAAATCTTGGTCATTTCGGACCAACCTTCGTCTTTTTCGGTAACGAAGCTTTGTCCTTTCGCAAATACTTTTCGTCTATTTGGATCAAGCTTCGTCTTTTAAAACAAACCTTGATCCTTTTGGACAAACCTTCGTCTTTTTTTGGTAACGAAGCTTTGTCTTTTTGGACAAACGTTCGTCTTTTTGGACCAAGCTTCGTCTTTTAAGACAAAACTTGGTCCTTTTGGACAAACCTTCGTCTTTTTTTGGTAACGAAGCTTGGTCTTTTTGGACAAACGTTCGTCTTTTTGGACCAAGCTTCGTCTTTTAGGACAAACCTTGGTCCTTTTGGACGAAGCTTCGTCTTTTTCTGGTAACGAATGTTCGTTACCAGTAACGAATTGGAAACTTTTTTTTGCAATGTACTGTATGATTTTTTGAATTATGAATTTGAATTGTGAATTCTATTTTTTGATGATTTCACATTAGCAACTGTCTTCTACTTGATGCCAGTAACTAAGACTAATCCTTGCTCGCCAACATACTAAACAAGTCTTAGCACCAAGCCTCCGCTTAAGCCAGTGCTCCGAGCCCTAAGTTAAAGCAAAACAGAGCCTATATACGCCTAAAAGCCCATGGTCTAATTTAAAAGAACTGCTAATAAGCATGAAAAATACATAACTTTGCTGCCGCGGTTTTTTTCCACAAATGGTTTTTTTCACCGGAGAAGTTTTTATTTAGAGCAAGGTTAGGCCTACGACATATATATTTTTTGATTTCCCGTAGAAACATTGTAACCATACAAAATTTGGGCTACATGACAAAATATAGAAATGGGGGTTTTCTCGTTTGTTGTTGTTTGAAAATGTTTCAAGTTTTAAAGTTTCAAGTAAATAACCCTTGAAAACCAAACAAAAATGGCCTGGAAACAAAATCCATAGGATTTGCAATCTGTTGTGCATATCAACGTGCCTTATTCTCTGAAGTAAATTTGTCATTGTCATTGTCATTTTCCCGTCTGAAAACACTGCATCACAAAAACTTTAATTGGGCAAACTCTTGAAAAATAAAGAACAGTATATACATACAAAACACTAAATACAACAAAATATACATAAATAGCAGCTATATAAAAATAAAGCCACAAAAGATGTACAAAATTGCGCCAATTAGAGTATATACACACTAAAAGTATAAATTACTTTTTCATATATTCGAACTACAACTACGTATATATATATACAACCTGAAAACGAAAACACAAAAAAAGTTTCCGGAAAAATCAGGAAACTGTGGCAAACCACAAAATTAGAAAATCACCTAAAAAATCCGAAGAAGTTTTCAGAAAAACCCAGACATTTTCCTGAAAAAACCCAGAAATTTTCCAAAAAAAACCCGGAAGTTTTCCGGAGAAAACCCGGAAATTTTCGGAAAAAACCCGGAAATTATCTGGAAAAAACGAGGAAATTTTCCGGAAAAAACCCGGAAATATTCCGGAAAAAACCCGGAAATTGTCCGGAAAAAACCCGGAAATATTCCGGAAAAAACCCGGAAATTTTCCGGAAAAAACCCGGAAATTTTCCGAAAAAAACAGGGAAATTTTCCGGAGAAAACCCGGAAATTTTACGGAAAAACCCGGAAATTTTCCGGAAGAAACGAGGAAATTTTCCGGAAAAAACCCGGAAATTATCCGGAAAAAACCCGGAAATTATCCGGAAAAAACCCGGAAATTTTCCGGAAAAAACCCGGAAATTATCCGGAAAAAATCCGGAAATTTTCCGGAAAAAACGAGGAAATTTTCCGGAAAGAACCCGGAAATTTTCCGGAAAAAATCCGGAAATTTTCCGGAAAAAACTCGGAATTTATCCGGAAAAAAACTGGAAATTTTCCGGAAAAAACCCAGAAATTTTCCGGAAAAACTAATTTCCGGATTTTCTCGGTTCGGAAAAAACCACAAAATTAGAAAATCACCTAAAAAATCCGAAGAAGTTTTCAGAAAAACCCAGACATTTTCCTGAAAAAACCCAGAAATTTTCCGAAAAAAACCCGGAAATTTTCCGGAGAAAACCCGGAAATTTTACGGAAAAACCCGGAAATTTTCCGGAAAAAACCCGGAAATTGTCCGGAAAAAACCCGGAAATATTCCGGAAAAAACCCGGAAATTATCCGGAAAAAACCCGGAAATTTTCCGGAAGAAACGAGGAAATTTTCCGGAAAAAACCCGGAAATTTTCCGGAAAAAACCCGGAAATTATCCGGAAAAAACCCGGAAATTATCCGGAAAAAACCCGGAAATTTTCAGGAAAAAACCCGGAAATTATCCGGAAAAAACCCGGAAATTTTCCGGAAAAAAACGAGGAAATTTTCCGGAAAAAACCCGGAAATTTTCCGGAAAAAACCCGAAAATTGTCCGGAAAAAACCCGGAAATATTCCGGAAAAAACCCGGAAATTATCCGGAAAAAACCCGGAAATTTTCCGGAAGAAACGAGGAAATTTTCCGGAAAAAAACCCGGAAATTTTCCGGAAAAAACCCGGAAATTATCCGGAAAAAACCCGGAAATTATCCGGAAAAAACCCGGAAATTTTCCGGAAAAAACCCGGAAATTATCCGGAAAAAACCCGGAAATTTTCCGGAAAAAACGAGGAAATTTTCCGGAAAAAACCCGGAAATTTTCCGGAAAAAATCCGGAAATTTTCCGGAAAAAACTCGGAATTTATCCGGAAAAAAACTGGAAATTTTCCGGAAAAAACCCAGAAATTTTCCGGAAAAACTAATTTCCGGATTTTCTCGGTTCGGAAAAAACCCGGAAATTTTCCGGAAAAAAACCGGAAATTTTTTAATTTCCGGAAAATTTCCGGGAAATTTTCGGAAAAAGTTTTCCTGTGGGTGGAGTGGGACAGTGTTTTGTGGGGTGAAGAGGGACACCCCCACCTAAAAAGTTTCAGAAACAATGCGGACACATGCAGTTTTGAGCGTAACAACTACATACACCATATATGCTATATAAACAATGTATTATCATGATATTATGCAAATAAGGATTGTGCCAGTATATATGTTGTCGAATATACCCCTTTCGTGTAATCAACTTTTTGCGTCTTGCAAACCGAAATGTTTGGTACCGTTCCGCCCTGGTTAAGACCCTCTTGCCTGAGCGTTTTGTAATTCTGACACCCTCTCACAAAACTGTCAAGTTTCACCTTGTTCTAGGCGACAAATAGCAGCTCCGATATTTTTTAGACTAAATACAGGCAAAATCCGCGAGGGAGTAAAGAAGAACACGTTTATGCAAATTTTTACCGGTCAAAAGCGGCGCCGCCTGACCCGCCTGTAAACATTACCCACCTCTGAAACCCAAATTTGTGCGAAAATCTTCCTCCTTACCTTTGTACTGTGAACATATTTTCATAACATTCCTGAAGTGCACGGAGTCTAAAATTTTTGTTATTGTGCTCGCATTCAGTGAAATCAAAGGTTTGCAAAACAGGTTTTGGCTGATATTATTTTTACAAATCTTTGTGGCTGTTGTGTAAAGCAATGCAAATACCGTTATATATCAATAACAAGGTAATAAGTAGGGCTACACAGGCGAGCCAAAAGAACCGCAGAAAACTTTGCGCTATGTATTAATAAGTGTAAGGTCCCACTTCACCCCGTGATGTCCCTCTCCCCCTTATAACCGGGGTGAAATGGGACAACGGAAAAAGTTAAATTCACGAACGAAAACCAACGTTAGCCAGGATTCCCAGGAGGTGCAGTGAGGTATGTCCCACCTGCTCACGATCAACAAAAAAATAAGGCGAGATCGCATATTAAGCTCGCTAAAAAAATCCAACGTTTGCAAAAATTGTCCCACTCCACCACGGGGATAACGGATATTAGAATATTTATACCAGGGTTTTTTTTGTGCAAAATACTGTGCATTTGTGCATTGTCACAATTTTGCACAAAAGTATTTTGCACAGTCCAAAATTATTTTGCACAAACTTTGCACAACCTTTCAATCCAGAAGAAATGACGGTCCGGCGTCCTCTCCCCACGAAGTCTCACATCTTTGTTCTGTGTTCCAAAATTTTTTGGCACGGCTCCTGTTAGCCAATTTACTGTGAAATTTCAAAAAATTTCTAAGTTCTACTCTGCACAGAGGTGAACTCTGGTCAAAATTTACTTGGTGCGACCCAAACCAACCAGCGGTTCAACAATCGTGGGTAACCCGCGACCCAACTCGCGCTGTAAACGCCGACCGGCGACCCACTTTGACCCACCAGTCTACATACCTGATCATTGTTTTTAGCTGATGCCCATGTATAAATTGCTCAGCGCACATCTGTACATGGTTCACAATTCACATTGCTAATATATTTTTAAATTAATGGCACTGCTACGCAGTACTCGAATTTCTGTAAAATTGGAGTCTTTTTCTGATGTAGTATATAATTTTTCCATGTTTCGCCGCTCGGAATAAAGTTTAGTGACCCGCGCAGCGCAACCTGAAGTGGATACCCGCGGTTGACCCACGGCTCAAAGTTTCCGACACAAGACAGGGCCAACCTGTGCCCTGTGGGTACCAACAACAAGCGGGCACTCACGACCTGCGTCAACCCCTGACCCTGCACCTGTCTATTGTCTATGTATGTTATGCATATACATAAACCCAAATTAATTAGATATATACTGTTAGCAAGGGCTGATCCAGGGTGGGGGGCAGGGCTGCGGCCGCCCCCCCCCCCCCGAAATTTTTCCCAAGTGAAATTGTACACAAGGGTCCCTTTGATTTGTAGTGCCCGCCGAAAAAAATTTCCGATACGTCTCCAATTGACCAAATTTGGCCTAAAAAACCAAAATTTTCCAAATGTTTTTTTGGGGTCTGCGGCCCCCAGACCCCCGCAACTTTGTGGCATAGTATACCTTGTCATTACTTTTCATCAAAGCCTATGCATGAGTACACGAGTCTACATTGTACTGCATTTGCTTGTGTGCTATCTAATGTGACGCTCCCCCTTGTTTTAATTTCTTCGTCTGAGAAAGTTTCCGATACGTCTCCAATTGACCAAATTTGGCCTAAAATTCAAAAATTTCCCGCAAGTTTTTTGCTGGGGGCTGCCGCCCCAGACCCCTGCGACTCTATGACTTCCTACTCCTAGTTATATAGTATCTTTAATCAAAGCCTATGCATGTATACACAAGTACATTATGCTGAATTTGCATGTCTACACGAGTATATAATATCATGCTACATTTACTTGTGCAGTCTGATGTGACATTGCCACCTTTTGTTTTGTAAGTTGTGAGAAAAAATTTCTGATACGTCTCCAGTTAACCAAATTCGGTCTAAAAATTGAAAAAATCGTCGATTTTTTTGGGGGGGCTGCCGCCCCCAGACCCCTTCAACTTCGTGGTTTAGTGATCTTGCAGTTGTATGAAATTTTTTTCTGGGTAGCCCACTGCACAACCACAGTGGTAATGAAGAGACATGTAAAAGGCTCTGTCAAATCTTGCAATTGCGCAATGATGACTTCGTGCCTATGGAATTTTTTAACCTTATGTCAGGCTTAGTGGGCTCAAATGCGGCTACAAAAATTTGCACAGTACAAAAGTAAAATGCACAGTCAAAAAGTATTTTGCACAGATTTTGCACACTTTCGAAAATGAAAAAAACCCAGATTTATACTATATATAAATATTCTAATATCCGTTTTATGACAATAAAACAGACTAAACGATAACAATGTATTAAGCTACATAGTATATGTACTCTGTTATTGATGAAAAAGAATAAGAAAGACGACTAAAACTAAACAACTAAGCAAGAGGTTCGTCAGGACAAAATTCGAAAAAAATTTTGATTTTTAGGCTGATTGTGGCCAATTGGAGGCTTATAGGAAAATTTTCATGGACGAACAACACAAAATTAAAAGCAAAATCCTTTGTCAGAGAATTAGTGGTTCCGGTTCCGGTACTTTTGAAATACCGGAACCGGAACCGGATCCGGAGCCAAAAAGTACCGGAACCGGAACCGGAACCGGAACTCCGGTCGATCCCTGGTGGGTGAGTATATGTAGGGTATGCAGCTTCTCCTAGTTTAATACAAGTATATACTTTATAGCGCGATCGAACCTGTTTTCATATATACATGCGTGCGCGTGCAGGAAACCCTCGTGCGTAGCATTAGTGCGCTTCGCGCACTCGTGCCACGCACTCGGCGTTTTTCTCGCACAGCGTTGATGATTCGGCGTATTTGATCTTGAGTTAGATTATTCTAGTAGATGCTCCTTACTTAAGCTTCAATCTCTCGAGTTCAGACGTTTATTTCGAGATACTGTTTGAGTATATAAAATTTTTCATAATCTGATAGATTTAGAAATTGAAAACTTTTTCATCAAACGCTCTGAAATTGTAGATAGATCATCTCGTGGTCACAACTTTCAATTATATATACCTCGTAAAAACCTGACCTTGACTAAATCTTTCTTTGCATATCGTATTTTGAATTTTTCGAATTCTCTCCCCCATTCTATAGTGGACTCTAGATCCCTGCCCATTTTCAAAAATAATTTGCGTAAATTTATGTTTGGTTCTGATCAGTAATTCTTGCTTGTTATAAGCTCCATCTTTGCCAATATTTTTGCTTATTTGTTACTACTTTTGCCTTAGTAGATTTGATTAGATTTGAGCGTGCGTACAAATACATGAGCACGCTTGACCGAGCTACAAAGCATACTTGTGTAATTCACTGTCTGATGTGACGTTACCATTTTCATTACTAGCTGTCGGAAAAAGTTACTGATACGTTTCGACTATAAATCAAGCTCGGACTATAATCCCGGCTTCAGTGATTATTTTATTGATTCATGAATACCGAAAAGCTCGGATGAAAAGCTAGTAGAACTACATAAGCTTCAAGCCTGGATTGACAAAAAAAGCTCGGATAAAAACCAAGCGTGTGTGCAATCCGATTATAATTATGCCCTTTAATCCGGTAAAGGAATCGGCCCCGAGACTGCCAAAGCTGCTAGAATCCCCCCACGCCCAGATATGGTGCTAGCACCCGCCTAGCCGTATATATTGAGCCTGCTCAGATGTCCAGGAAGATGAAGATGACAAAAAAGCTCCATGCAGCAAAATAACCAGATTCAGATAACCCAGCTGGCTGCTTTTCTGTATATATATATATATATATATATATATATATATATATATATATATATATATATATATATATATATATATATATATATATATAGATAAAAAAAATGGGGCATCGAGACCGGAACCCTGAAAACTACCGGAACCGGAACCGGAACCGGAACCACCTAAAAATACCGGAACCGGAACCGGAACCGGAACCCCCTTCAAAAAGACCCTATATTTT
>JASANF010014551.1:0-70183 GCA_030248245.1 Trissonchulus sp. WLG1_4 | reverse complement strand
AAATAAGTGTATATTTCACGTCAATTAGAGCAATTAAATAGAAATTTGAAAAAATTGACAACAAAATAATAAGAAACTACTGCTGGAAATTGCTATCAAGCGATTGGCGACAATATATATATATATATATCTTTCGAAGGTTAAAATAGCTGCCGCCTACTTAGCTATCCAAACAACAGTTGGCACCTGACCTAAAAACTGAAATAGTACTGAGTCAAAGAATCGTTCTAATCAATGAAAGGAAATTGAACCAGAGAAAGCAATACCTGGCGTCTTCTTGCAAATACATCGTAGGGCAACGTTTACATCTTAATAATCTCATCATGACATTCTAAATTCAGGCTACAATGTAATGATGTATCAAGTATTGTATTATACCATTTCATACAGCATGGATGGTGTAGTGCAAAATTCTTACACATATTCCCGAAAGCTTTCCGGTGATTAGGGTCGTTGGTTACGATAGGTAGAGTGGCATTTTCCGTTTCACATAACCTGGCGCCATCAAAAGACCTAAATTGTTGTCCTGTGCTTTTTATGCAGGCATACGATAGTTCCTCATAAGGATATGGACAGTTCGCTAAACACAAAAAGAGTCGATCAGTTCTCAGCTGCAGGAAAACAGATGGCAATTTCTGTTAAACCATGACAAAATTACAGTATCAGATAAAGTATAGGTCAGAAGTAACATCCTTTGAAGTTGTTTTCAGCTTTACTGAAAGAGCCTTTAATGAAACAGAAAAAAATTTCACTTCAACATGTGCTTACGATCTATTTCTTTGTCTGTAAAATGCAAAAAACCGCATATAAATATCTTTTAAAACAACCGAGTAATAGCTCATCAAAAAAAAAGCCTAATTCAAAACTACTGCCTTAAACGGATAACATTTTGAAATAAGTGTATGCAATCATATAGGTTCGCCGTTTAAATAATGTTTAACGGAAAGCATTTAACATTTAACATTTAACGGAAAGCTATAAACGGAGAAGATTCAAATAGAGAACTTAAACGGAGAACATTTTTTTCGAATTGTTGTAACCTCCTGTACTGTACTTATTGTCGCCAATACTCAAGTTCACAGATTCAATTATAGATAAGAATCATGGGTTATAACATAATTTTTTCTTTCCTCTCTTCCCATTATGTCATCTTGATGAGATTGCAATCTTGATAAGAGCCGTAAGTAACAAAATGCAATCCATATGCCTAAGTAAAATTTTTCAAAAAAATTTGATAAAAATACTTCAGTAACAAAAACCAAAACTCACTGATTAGTGAGGTGTAAACTTCGTCCACAATATTTTTCATACAAAGAACATGACGTGGAAGACCACAGTTTATGTCTGCGATTCCATTCAAGTCTGTTGCATAGACTGCACAGTTTTCCTTTCGGTTTCCAGCAGGTTTCCCTGGATACCAAGGCAACCTGTCCATGATTATTCTTCGCGACGGATCCCCCGTCCATATCCAGTTACCTAAAGTATTCCGTTGAATTAGCAGCTACGTAAATAAAAAATTCTTGAACCTTCGCAGTAAACTACTGACCTTTCGGCGCACTAATGCTCAACTTGATTAAACGAAATTGAAACGGTTTCGAAGAATTTTTGAAAAAACTTTGTACCGATATTTTAGATAAAAATATGGGCGCCATGAGTTATCTAAATAACAGAATAAACTGAACATTTTGTTTTTCAATTTTTAAAATTTTAAGACTGAGCTTTTTGGACAGCGCTTATAGCACCTGAGCGTAAAGCGTAAATAGCGTAAATAGCGCAAATAGCACTCCCAAAAAGCGATATAGCGTAAATAGCGCAAACAGCACACACAGCACCTTCGATAGCGCATATAGCGCAAATAGCACTACCAAAAACCGCTATAGCGCAAATAGCGCATATCGCAAATTCGATAGTGCTTTTAGCGCAAATAGCGCATATAGCGCATAGAAAAGGCGCTGTAGAACGCAATGCGCTATCGTTGTGTTCGCTTACACGCGTTCCTACCCCGTTTTTGCCAAGAAAATTGTCAAATGAAAAACGGGAAACGAAAATACTTTCATTTTTTTTAATTTTATATCAATTCCCGGTAAGGAACGCGTGTAAGCAAACACGAAACAGCACATTAGGTGCTATAGCGCTTTTTTCATACGCTCCATCCGCTATTTGCGCTATATGCGCAATTGAAGGTGCTACATGCGCTATATTTAGGCGCTATTTTGTGCTATTGGGTGAAACATCTACTGAAATACGACAAGGGGGGATTCGAACCACCAATTGCTAGTTTCCTAGCATAACGCTCCACCAACTGAGCTACGCTGGCATATTGGTGTTTGTGTTAAATTCCCTTTATATTGTGATGCTCAATTTGGAGGGTGCTATTTGCACTATTTAGCCGCTATTTTGTGCTATTGGCTAATTATTGAACTTTTTTTGTACGTTTTACTACGTATACGATAAAACAATAATCCCTAAATAAAACAAGAATTCTAAAATTATTTTTAAATTTTGGTTTGTCTTGTGGTCGATGATATAAAAAATAGCGCATATAGCAAAACTATAGCGCATCAAAGTGCTGTGCTATTGGCTAATTGATTGAAAATACTTGTACTTCTTCCTTCCCTAAGCCTAGGCCTGGGGTTAGGCTTGGGCTTAGGCTTAGGTTTAGGCTTAGGCTTAGGTTTAGGTCTAATCAATAAAAGCGTAGAATGGAATATCATGTTTGGTGATTGCCTGCAATTTTGACAAACAGGATCGAGGGATGAAAAGCCGCACAAACCCAACAATCGGGGGGGGGGGTGGACGACTACTGAATCTTCTTACCCTTCCAGGGTTTCATTTTGCGTAACGAATAGGAGCGAATAATGGAAAGTCATGTTGGGTAATTGCCTACAATTTTGACTAATAGGAGCGAGGGATGGAAAGCCCTACAAACCCAACAACTGAGAGGAGGGGGAGGGGGGAAAGGGGGGTTATGTGTAGTAGCGTGAATAGCGCAAATAGCGCCTATCGGTGGCGGGTGGGTAAAATCTTGTGCTCTGTTCACGCTTACACGCGACATATACCAAAAAAGCTGACAACTAACCTTCAATAGTTTCATCGTCAATATTCATCCATACTTCAATTTTGTTGGCAAACTGGTTTGATCTGAAAATTGACTTTCATATTATAAGATTTGATGGTTTGATTATAGTCCCAAGTTTTTTAATCAAAGTATCGCCTCAAGATTTTACTCATTGTTTTAATTTTGTTAAATAAACCATTCGCGTATTCGAGCAGCCCTGGCTTTAGCTGCCAGAATCAGCAGCGGAATCACCCTGGGGGGATTTGATCCACAGATCACTCCGAATATGCAGACCAGGCTATAACCAGTTAAGCTAGTGGGCAAATACTGAAGTAGTACTGTTTAGTCGAATTAAGTGCGCTGGTGAGCCTTCCCAAAGAAATTATTAAAAGTTGTAATGCACGTAATATTAGAAACGGCGCCCCCTCCCGGGTTCTATAGGCCAGTATCAGTGAAACTTTTGGCCAAAGTTTATAAGAAGGCTATGGAGAATGTATAGTAAAATATGGTCCTTAGAGCATTTACGACTCACAGGAAGAAGTCACGACAACTCAGCATTGGCCCAGAAGCTCAAATGCTTAGATAGTTGGTCTGCAGATCCAGAATTGGGTGGTTCGATAATTGCAGAGTACATATATACTGCGTTTTGTCCTAAGGTGCATGTAACTAAAATTCATTGGCAGAAAACATTAAATATTACATTGCAGGAATCTTACAAATAGTCCTTGAAACTTTGTAAATGATCGGGGTCGGTGGGTACGATCGCAAGAGTGGCATTTTCTGACTGACACAGCTGGAATGCCTCTGAAGGTCCAACTGTTTTTTCTGTGTTTTTTATGCAAGCATAGGATAATTGAGTATAATTCGAAGGACAACTAACTAAAATCACAGACATTTAAAGTATATTGCCATATCGGTCCATTGAATGTCAATACTTAGGTATTCACTCCATATTCAATTTTTTCCAAAATTCACTCTTCCACTAAATATTGAAAACAAAAAAAAATTCTTTATCAAATTAGCAACCACTGTCTACAGATGTTGTACTATAAATAGCTCAATTCTAGCTATAAATTTCTGCTATTGTGACGTACAATAACGACAATGCGACATTACCTACCAATACCAATACAAAGCGATTGAAAATGTCGAATTTAAGGAGGGGGGCTACCTGTATGAGTGAAAATTTTAGGTTCTTCGATTCGCTTGAAACTTGCACACAATGTAGCCCCAGGGAAGGCGCATCGCAGATGTAACAAACTGGAACCAATGGTTTGGCCAATTTTTTACTAGGGGCTCCCAAATTTTTACGCGTAAAGCATAGGCGCACAAAGCGTTCCTTTACTCGAAATTTTTGTCAATACTGACTAAGCTGATTTTTACACGATTCAGTAGCGTAATGTCATATGATCCATTATTTTAAATTTTTGCCCATGGCCTGAGCAGTGACGCCAAAAGTAAAATCACTCAAATTTGACGGGCCCAAAAAACGGCGATTTTTTCACATTTCGTCATCGATTTTAAAATTGAATTTATTGGACCTGTGACGTCAATGCAACGACTACAGTCAGTGACACTATGGCTCGATCCGTGATGCTGACTCCAGCATCATAGGTAGTTATTACTGATCGGTACTATATATATATATATATATAAAAACCTTAACGCGCATAGTTTTAAAACCGTTTAGTCTGACTTAAAAGCAGCGCGATAATCGTCAAATCCAGTTAATCTAAGTTTCGAGATGACATCTTTAAGCACAATTTTTAAAACGTTTAGTCCAATTAAAATCAACCCTTTAAAAGAATGTACCCTAAGTAGAACAACCCCTCTCACTGCTTAGTCGCTTTCGACGCAAAAGCACTGACAGTTCCGAGCAATCTTGACATTCAGTTGTCGTAGTAATACTATTTGCAAGAGTAGCATTCATAGTAGTAGTAGTAGTTGTGGTAGCATTTGCTATGTCTGTGGTACCAGTAGTTTTAGCAGCAGAAGCGGTTGTATAAGTAATTGCTGCTTTTTTGTTCTTAGTGGCTTTGGTAGTAATAGTAGTGATATTAGTAATTTCAGTGGCATTTTTGATAGTAGCAGTAGCAGTTGTAGCGGCAGTTGTAGTTGCAGTAGTATCAGTAGTAGTTGCAATGGTAGTTTTAGTCGTGTTTCTTATAGTACTAGCAGTAGTAGATGTTGTTGCAGTAGTATATAAAGAAAAAGGAATGGTGCTATTGTTAGTAGTGGTTTGTATTTTTTTCGGCGCCTTTGTTTTCTTTTCCTTTTTCATTTTTTTAGTCGTGGTTGGTGGAGGGGATTTGGTAGTTGATTTGAGAAGTTTAGTAGAATTCTTCTTTTTCTTCCCTTGTTTGATTTGCTCAAACGCTTGCAACTAAAAATGTGTATAAAACAACTGGAAAACTTCTACATAAACAGACTTAACAAGTACAATGAATTTGCTAAGTTTAGGTACTTGAACTCTCGTATGCCACTTATACTGTAAATTCTCTCGTGGTAAATACGCATCCGTTGAACCCCCATATTGATTTGGGTAAGTAGGTCAGATTTCTAGCGTTAATACTGAACAAATTGCAGTTATCTCGCATTTCAGCCACACGTCGCGGAAATACATGGATACTCACAAAATTTTTCAGTAAAAGTATAAGGTATATAATCTGTGTTGAAGATATTTGTGATTAATTTGACATAATCCAGTTAAAATCCGACCTCTGCTGAAAAAGATGTATGTTATTTCATACGTATATATGTGGAAAAAAGGTATAAACTGAGGCCAAATATATACCTATTTCTGATGAAAACGTCTTCAACCACTAATTCGGACATTTTTTCAATTGTAAGCACAATTCTTGGCTTTAAAAAATTTTAAGAAGTTAAAAACAATCTCAGTTCTGTAGACATGTGCGATCAAAATCGATCAAAAATATTGACTCGACCAGCCTAGAGAAATTGTGTACATTTTTTTTGTTTACAAAAACCTTTAAAATAAAAACAGAGAAGATCAATGCAACCGAACATTACAACATACATATTTATGTGTTACGATAAAAAACAATTTTGAACTCGAATACCCAATATGTTACAAAGCGAAGCTCATGCTTTTCTAAAATTTACATGCACTCTACACCTTTTCTATGATATTAAAATTAAAATTTAGAAGATATATCAAAATAATTAGGGCTAAATTTCAAAATTCCACTGCTAAATTAACGTTTAGCCTACCACAGCGGCCACAGGACTGTACTTGTTGATTTTCTGGGCTTTATACGCGTTTGTGCTGCACATTGTTACAACAGGAAATGGGACAGAACCATCGTTGATGATCTGAAACAAGATTTACAAGCGTCCTTGTCAAAGCATGCAGTCATAGTTGTCAAATAGTTAAGATGCAGCATCGTTTAAAAACCTCGGTGCAGCATAAAATTTAGTGCATTCACATTTGTTGAAAACCTGTTAAAAACAGGCTTATATTTTGTAAGCCAGTAGATTTTTGTTTCTTTTTAGTTCATAATGTTTTTTCAGTTTTTAGTTTTTCAGTTTAACCGAATATTCTAAATGATAAAAAATTGAATTTTTGACTCTAGTCGGAAAATAGCAGCCCTTCTTCACCAAACGTTCAAAGAAAACGTCAAGAAATAAATGACAAAAAACTAAAACGATTACGTGGCTCTGATAAATGGTATCTCCCTTTTGATAATCCAGTAGTATAGTCGCAAAAACATAGAGAAAGTACATAAATGCCAGCAAAAAAATACAAAACCAAAATATTTTGCCAATGATATGCGATTTTTTACGGGCCAAATTCAATCCATGAACCGATATGTTGCCCTGATTTTCCATGTTTGTCAAATGTCTGGTCTATTCTCCAAGCATTCAGAAAACCAATCCTGAACTTGCTAAATATATGGTAGCCCACAAATTACCTATTACATACGGTTTAAAACGAAATCACTTTTCCCCACAGTAATTATCTTAAAATGATGAGCTATATACATTTTGAACAGTTTTCAAGCTATTAGAATCACTTATGACCACTCAACAGCAGACTCGCTTAACACCTTGATACATTTTAAGTCAGTAATAATTCAATAAAAATGTCTCCATGGTGTTGGACCAAATGCAAGTAAACAAGCTTTAGCGAGAGGTAAAGTTGTTTCAGAAAATATATGTACCGATAGATCATACGTATATGCAATGCGCTTGACCTTAAGTTTTGATTCGACTATTGCTGAGAAGTTCAGTTTAAACAATAGTTCTCCATTAGCTTAAGGTGGCGCTCCGAATAACTTAACTGACTTTGGGCAGTAAAATTTTTTAGTCACGTTTTTAGAACTTTGCTCTTGAAGGAAGGTTGTTCAGCAGTAAATTAGCTTTCGTTTGATATATATAGTTTTGTTGAACTTGTTCATTGACCGGATTTTTAATATGGCGAAATCTTTGAATCGATTTTCCGAAAAATTGTGTATGGCTTTTGCTATTTTTGATAACAGTTTTCCGCAGCGAACAGGTGACTGCAACTTTTTAAAAAGTCGTTTGTGTAGGCAAACCTTTTTAAAAAAATCCCAAATTACGTTCAGCGACATTGACAAAAATACACTATTTTCGTTTTCGTTAGCTACTTTTTGGCTTCTCCAACTTTTCTCAACGGTTATTTGTGTTAAAAAATACGCTCTATTTTTTGACAATGTAGTTTGTGTGGGCAAACCTCAGGTTTTTATGATCGGAAATAGCTTTTTTTGTTTCGTGATAGCTCCCTCCACGTCGTTTTTTTACTGTGAAATTTGACTTGAGGTTAGAAAGTATGTAGATGCAGGTGTACCATCTTTGAAAATGTTGATTTCTGTTTTTGGTGAAATGCTGCAGCGTTTTTAATTCTTAGTTTTGGTTCATAATATACCAATTTTAGAAAAACTGGTATATTGTGAACCAAAACTAAGAATTATGATATAAGATACACCTTGGCAATATAATTACCTACAGTTTAAGCTATAGATCATAAAATTTGAACAAAGTTTCGCTCAGTTATGCCGTTTGAAAAATAGTTTTTTTACAGGTTTCTAACCTCAGGTTTAATCTACACAGCCCAGGCTAAAGTGGAATTTTCGAGGAATTGAAAAAGTTATCAAGTCTGTTATCAATAACTCTTCTTATTCGATGGATGGATATTACAAGGGTGGTTTTACTAAACCATCTTTTTTACACCATGGTTTTTATATGATTAGCAGTTTTTCATGATTCAAATTTTCAAAACCATCATTGTTTTGATATGATTTGCACATAATTTCTTTGCAAAAAATATGCTTGTTTGTTACTGATTTAGTGGATTTTCTTGAGCGTATTTAACTGGTTTGCAAGGTTGGGTACAAAAATGAAACGTACAGATTTACTGACACAACCAAAAACAGTGGTGTTAGAATTTTTATATTCATCTTAATGCTCTGAGTTCAAACAATTTCGTTTTTTCTTAGTAACAGTTTTTCCTGTCGCTACCACAGTAGCGACAGGACCTTACATTTGATTTTCTCTAGCGAATTACACATGTTACGTGTATTCGCTGGGGAAACTGAGTGTGCGTGTCTGTGTGTAATTTTAGTGTTGTGTGTGATCGTGTTTTGTGTGTAAGCTGGCCCGGGCGGCCAGTCAGCTAGCCATTTTTGTTGATGCTGAAATGTTTAGGTTACTGTAGCGCCGAGATGAAAAGATATTATTTTATTCTGTTTTCTAAGGCACAATGAGTTAAGTTTTTTCTGACCGACACTTTTTATGTAAAAAAAGTAATTATTAATTATATTTACTCAATGTTTGTTTAAAAAAAGCTCCGAAAAAGTGTACAGTTCTACCCAGAACTAAGTAAAAGGCAAATAGGCGGTAGCTTCAAAAATTTGGAAAAACTATTCAACATTTGATTGGTGCTTGATTTAGGCTGTCTTAAAAATAATCTAAAAGGTTGTATCTTAACCTGTTAGAAAAGGGCAAATATCCACCTTTTTGCTGGTTTTGTTTGGCTCTAAAATGCCGAATATTTCGCAATATAGCTCTTTAATTTGAACAAACTAGCCCAAAGTGTACAATAGTTGTTTTGAGGCTGTATTCATCGATTGCTGCATGCTTGTGGGTTAGTCATGACCGTAAAAATTTTAATACCCATGCATGTTATGACATGGCTAAAAAGTTTGCTGGTTGGTGCCTTCGTTACCAAAAATCGCAAAGCTTTGTCCCAAAGAACCAAGTACATAATGTATGTAGGCTGAGGAGGATAAAACCGGGTCTTTTTCAGGAAGTCAGGACAGTCTTTGAGGTGTGTTAGGCTTTTTTTACTGAACTAAAGTTGCTTGGTTAAGCCTGCAATATCCTTGGATATTTCTGCATGTTTGAGAGTGTAAAAATATTGATACATTTAAGCCAATAGAAACCCTTGTAAAATAAGCCCTGAGAAACTTGGGGCTGTGGCATAGTCTTTAGTTGGTTAACACCGGCACGGGAACCGCGAACGCAAGGCCCAACGCTTTTATCCTTATATTTTTTTGAAAATAAAAAATTATTTTTGCAACATAATTACGTAATGTTTTTCTCAAAGGCAAAAAAAACTATATTTTCGAAACAACTAACGGTTTATAATCATTTGGATTGTGAACAAAGGCATAAAATTACGAACAGTTTACCAGTAATATCAAAAAAATTTTCCTGGTGTTAAAAATAAATAGGTACGTAGCGACAGGTCTAACTTCCTTTGAAGCAATTTCTTCCAAGTGACTTAAACTCTGCCGAATACGATTCGCACTAAAAATTACTGCTACTGGTGCCATGGTGGTTATGGCCATGAATAAGAACTCCATAAATTTTGCATAAAATTGCTGCTTGTTTCCTGTTGCGCCACAGCGCAACAGGTACTTTTTACTTGGTTTGTATAGGATTTGCAGAATCTGTAAATTAACACACTTACCTGACAGCATGCCTACGTTTTGTTTTGTGTGCGTGTGTTTGCTCTTACCTTTGCTGCTGTGTCGGTCATCAGACTGCTGATAACGCCATATGGACTGCACTACCTATATAATCTATTATATGCATATAATAACAGCGCATTAAATCCATCTCAAACTCAAACTGATGAAACTGAAGCTTCAAAAAAACGGAGAAGGAATCGAACCGTCAATTTTCAGATTAATAATCAGAAACTCTACTATCGGAGCCACCGCTTCGTGACCGTCACTATAAATAACTGATATATTGAATTTATTGGGACCGTGCAGGGGAATCGTGGTTTTAGCAATGATCACTTAGCACACATTGTGACACGAGGCTTCCTTTTCACAAGAATTTTATACGTTTTAAAAAACAATGGTTTGCCAATGATTATCTCGGGAAATCAGGTTGACACATCAAAATAAATGTTATCTCACGCTACATAGTGTTTATCAGTCATCAATAGTTACAGACTTTTAAGTAAAGAAAGTGCAAGCCGGAATAGCTTAGTTGATAGAGCGTTAGACTACAGATCTAAAGGTACCTGGTTCGAACCCGGGTTTCGGATCTTTTTGAAGAGTCAGGCTTTGTTTTTTAACTTTTAATTGGCAGTTTTTTGCACAATTTTTTGCACAATAGTTGCTTTTTTAACTAGTACTAAAAACAAATGTTGCTTTTTATGAGTTTTACTTTTTGTCATTTATGTAACGCTGATCTGTACTCAAATAGCTTATGAACGCAGTGTTGTTTCGAAAATTAAACTGTCTGCGTTTTATTTTCTTTGGAATATAGATACAGCAACTGAGTTTCGAAACTCTTTAATCGACAGACGCGGTTTTCTACTTTTAAATTAGAGCGTGTTTATCAATTTTTGTATGAGTGAGTTTGGAACGGCTAAGCAGTCAATAAATCAGTGCAAATGAGTAACAGGATTTCAGATAATTTTGTCCACATAAAATGGCCGCGTTTGATATTTTCTCTGGAATTGTGACACTCAGACCTCACCATGGACGACTGTCCCAAGACATAATATGAAAAGTGTCATGCTCTTCTTAATATTTACGTACTTTTTGTTTGCAATTAGTTTTTAATGCGCAACAGGCCTAATGTTGTCAAACGTTAACCCTTCTAAGTTCTCACTCACTGAACTAGTTTTGCAGTAAACTTTTACTTGTTGATTTTTATCTATTACAGCGTGGTCTTAGTTTTGTTGAAATTTCAGCAAAACAGCAGTGCTACAGGTTTGAAATTTCAGGTTTAGATTTTTAGCACATAATTCTGTGCGACAACAGAATTTGATTTTGACATTATGATGTTGACAACTTATGCAAAACGGTATTCCAATGGTATAAAGGTGAGTTTCACCAGTAATCAAAGATAAGCACGTTTTTCAGAAAGAATTTAAATTCTATTTATATTCAAATTCAGTTGGAAAATATACTGTTTCTTTTTATAGTTACATTAAATTATTGTCATTTATCAGAAGTGATTAATAGAAGAATAGTTAAAGTTCTGAAAATGTTGCAAAAATATCAAATTATAAAACATACAAACAACAGAGATTTTATTAGTTACCAAGGCAAAAGTAAAACAACATAATATCTGGATTTCTACTAACTTTTTTAAAAAAATTTATTTTCTGACAAACTTCTTCATCGATGTAAATATCAAGGTAACAAGTTCAATAAATGAAATAACCGACATTCCTAAAGTGGCTCCCATAACCGCACCGGCATCGCTAATTGCTTGCGTCAGCTAAAGAAACATGAAACTGAAAAACTAAAAGTCAAAGCATATGCAGTTATGAGTGTGTCGAAAAGTCAAAGTTATTGTCACTGGTCCATTTTTATTTTTAGTTTCTGTTGTTGAATACAATTCAATATACAAGAAAAAGTCCCGCTTTTGCCGTCCCTTATCACATAAACGAACGGCTAAAATTGTCAAAAATTGCTGAAAAGTATTATTTGAGCTTATTTTTTGACGATTTGAGTTCCGTACACAACTGACTTTCTCATAGCCAAACTATAATTACATATACGTGGTACAAGTATAGTACTTAAGTACAATACTTTTTTTCGCCGCAAGTTGCGCAATTGAGTGTGCGTTTCAAATTACATATGCGAACTTTGCTAACTTCATTTTTTGCTCTTTTTTGATGGTTTTTGTTAAGGACTACAAAGTTACATAAAGTCCAGGGTGAATTTCAGTTACATAGTTGTTTTGGCGCTAACGCTGCTACTTTACCTAATTATTACCCAAATTAAAAAACGGGCGGCTGTGAGTCGTTGTGAAACTCGTAGCAACCACAAGAGAGTCGGAAGTAGATAAGTCCAGTTTCGATATAGCTATCGGGACGATCGATTATCAATCGATTATGTATCGATTAAGTTTAAACAGCTTGCAGTTTTAAGCCATTACAGCTTTTCCTGTGGCTATAGCAGCTATATTGAGCAAAATTCAAGCAACGCAAGGATAGGTATAACAATATTCGCCATTTATATAAAATTCGATTCAGTTGCTGATACGATCAAAAAACACCCGTATAAAGATAATCACCGTTGTTTTCCAATCTTCTATTAGTGATATAAATCGACTCCGCGCGTAGTAAAACTCAAGAAATCCATGGCGTTTTCTGCAAAGTTAAACGCATAGTGAAACAAGTTAAATTTTTAAATTTTGATATGCGTACTTTTTTATTAGTCTATCATTAATTTAGTAATTAAATTAATAACTATTGATAACTTAGCATAAACCTACAAGTGCAGTCAGTTTCGCATGCGTCCTTTTTTGACGTCAAACGCGGTCTTTTTTACTTTTCTAGTAATTTTTTAGTGAAACCTATTGTGAAGTAACGATGTCGCTGACCAAATAAAAATAATGGGACATACCTTTTGCTTTGGGCCTGTTCACAAATTCGGATTAACTGGATTAGATTAACCAATTAACTGGAATAACTCAACACAGAAGCAACAGACCTTTTTCAAACTAGACACAATTGCTCCCCGGGGTTAATTTCATAAACGTGCATATTTTTGGAAAGTTATTCAAATTCTATCACGAGTTATTGTAGTTAATTGAGTTAATCTAATCCCGTTAATTCGAATTTGTGAACAGCCCCTTTGACAGTTTAGTATGACAACGTTTGAACGACAACAACATTTGAAAAAATCCAGAAAAAAGTCAACTAGTTATGTTAGTTACGAATTACCTGAAACGATCCAGACAACCAATGTCTCCATTTTCACAGTTTCGAATCTAAATAAGAAAATCTTGTAGCAACTGATAATATGATATGTGTGCGTTTCAACTGACAAATATCAATTTACTTGTGCCATTGCATAATTGTAAACTACATATAAGAATAGCAAAATAAGCAAGTACCATTATTTTTACAACAGCTGCAATGATAAAATAGCTATACTACTTCCGATACGGGAAACTAGTAAATAGTAAATTGGCAAATTGGCTGCAATTTGAAACCATACCTTTGTATACTTCGCTGGCCACTTGGCTTTCGTGACTGTGACTTCAAAATCTTCTACCCTAAAACAAAACTACAAAAATTTTAGCAACCGCGTAAACTATAAACATTTCAGCGTCAATTCAAGCGGTGAGCTTGATCAGGTTCGAACAGAGAGGTAATCAGTAGCCTGCCTGACTGTGATCCAGGGTTATAGCAGTAGAAAGCCTAAAGCCCGGTTCATACTTGTCTTTAAGGACACAAGGACAGGGACAAGGACAAATTTTGGTCAGCTACTGTGAATAATTGACACAAGCGTTCTGGCGAATTTTTTGCATAGGATTTGCAAGTGACCCAAGCTTTAATCATGTGAAAAGTTGGCTCATTTGGTCAGGCAGTTTTCTTGGGGCCTTTTTCTAAAATGGACTTAACTGGACTTGACTTAAGGTGGTAGTTGCGTTTTCGAGGTTTTTGTGATTTCTATGTAAACTTTGCGCCACCAGTACTCAAATTATAAGTGACGCCTGAGCATGAATTTTTGGGACAGTACTGTAAATGTCAAAATCCCCAGGCATGTCTCTCACTTTTTCGAAATTTCACCTGTGGACATTTTTAGAGGGTTTTAATTACAAGAAAATATCTTAAACTTTTGGTGCGTTTGCTTATCAGCTATTTTCTCAGTAAATTGACTAGTTATTAAAAAAGTGGGGGACATGCCTGGGGATTTTAAACATGTCAAAAACCTTACCAACTTTCAGCCCCAACAGGTAATCGTATGATTCAGAGCTGTGGCGCAAACTTTTTGTAAAAAATTGTAATATTTTGGAAAGGACCTTTCTTTAGTCGCTTATACTGAAAACAAAATCAAAGGTTAAATTTCAATGCATGGCATACATTTAGGAAACATATTGTTCTACCTAAGGCAAAAGACCGCTTGTGATTTGAATTTGTAAACGCTGAGCTATGGCTTTTCAAAAAAACAGCTAAAAACGCAATTACCCCCTTAACTGGACTTAATTAAGTCCGGAGTTTTGGAATGCAAAATCGGACTTAAGTGGACTTAAGTGGACTTAACGCTGCCAGTGGACTTAAGGGGGTGAATGTGAATAGGTTTTTTTTCGTAATTTTTCCGACTTTGAGACATTATTGCAAACTGTATGCTGCACCAATTTTGCTGAAACTTGGCAAAATAATTTGCCTTTTGGTAGATTTTTAAAATATAGAAAGAACAATTTCTAACATTTTACTGAACAAGTTTTACAGTCGCGCAAAATCGACTGCTTTCACGACACTACCCCCTTAATTAAGTCCAGTCGCATTTCTAAAATATCACTGGACTTAAATTTAAGTCCGATCTCATTCCAAAAATAACAGTGGACTTAAGGGGGTAATTGCGTTTTTAGGTGTTTTTTTAAAAAGCCATAGCTCAGCGGTTACAGATTCAAATCACAACCGGTCTTTTGCATTAGGTAGAACAATATCTTTCCTAAATGTATGCCATGCCTTGAAATTTAACCTGTGATTTTCTTTCCAGTATAGACGGCTAAAGAAAGGTCCTTTCCAAAATATTAAAATTTTTTACAAAAAGTTTGCGCCACAGCTCTGAATCATACGATTACCTGTTGGGGCTGAAAGTTGGTAAGGTTTTTGACATGTTTAAAATCCCCAGGCATGTCCCCCACTTTTTTAATAACTAGTCAATTTACTGAGAAAATAGCTGAAAAGCAAACGCACCGAAAATTTAAGATATTTTCTTGTAATTAAAACCCTCTAAAAATGTCCACAGGTGAAATTTCAAAAAAGTGAGAGACATGCCTGGGGATTTTGACCTTTACAATACTGTCCCAAAAATTTATGCTCAGGCGTCACTTATAACTTGAGTACTGGTGGCGCAAAGTTTACATAGAAATCACAAAAACCTCGAAAACGCAACTACCACCTTAAGCTGCCGCTGGACTTATTTAAGTCCGACTTAACTTTTGCACGTTTTTAAAATGGACTTAATTAAGTCCACTTAAGTCCGCGGACTTAAATTTACACGTATTTGGGAGAATTTTGAGTCCGCGTAACTTTACGCGGACTTAACGGATTTAAGTGCTTGATAGCTCTTACATAATCGTTTATAACTTTTGACATACTGAACCGATTTAGATGATCTATATGTCAAATGATAGCTAAATAAATGGGCTTTTCGATGACATACTTTTTAAGTTTTTTATTTTTTAAAGTTGCTATATGGCCGATAATTATTCTTTTTCAGTCGATTACTGCCATTTTTATGGAACGTATGATGTTTCTTTTTGGCTGAAATTTCATGTTTAGAGCTGATAACCGTTGTAGGACTGAATCTTTAAGTTTGTAATAACATAATTTTCTTATAAAGCTTAAAAATTTTGTACCACTAACGAGTGTAGTAAATGTGCGTTTTCAGACTTACGCTTTGTCAAATATGGTTGAAAATAATCCAGATAAGACTATAGTGACACATAAATCCTGCTGAAAAATAATACGACACAGAAATTACATGGTGTCGAGCAGTCATTATTTGAGCAAATTTGTTGTCCTATAGTGTTTCTTGTTATGGGCACTTTTGTTGTTTTTGATTGGCCGGGTGTTATTATTGATTACTCGCATATATGTACATGGGGTCTCGGTCTGGGGGGGGGGGCTTATCCCGAAATTTTCGACATTTTAGGGGGGGCTTGTCCCAATTTCTTGTCCCAAAAACGCTAAAATTTCTAGCTTTTGCCTAAAAGTGGGAAATTTTTTGCGAAATTCAGATTTTTTTAGCGATTTTTTCGATATTTGCTCATTTTTTTAGCATTTTAGGGCTATCTGAGGCAATTTTGGAGTTTCAAGGAGGGGGGGCTTGTCCCGACGGGTCAAATCTGAAGGGGGGCTTGTCCCGGAATTTCAAACCTGGGGGGGAGGGTGCTTGCCCCCCCCAGACCCCCCACCCCCCATGTACTTCTGTGATTACTCGTCTTCATCACGTGGTCCAGTTTTGGCATTTTTAGCCAGTGACATTTGAGTCTTCACTATGTCTCGACCAGAGTGCCGCATCATCTTACATGTGCGTCTGCATTTGCGAAAACAACATAATAGTTTGTTTTTGCATGTGTGAAGTTGATCAAGAATTAACAAAAAGTAAAAGTAAAGTGAAGTCCTTGTCCCTGTCTTTATACATATATGGGTGATTAATTCATACTCCTTGAGGACAGAGGAACAGTCTTTTACACGTGAAATAATGCTCAAACTCGATTGGATTAACTGCGTTTCGTTGAAAATAACTTAAAAGTATATTAATCGCATTTGCTAATCAAAGTTGTCGAAACAGTGGTTTGGTAGGGAGAGCAATGGTGGGTAATGTATGGTCGAAAACTGACTCATACATACGGGCCTACGTTGGAATGCCACTCTGCTGCCATTCGTTTATTACTACTGCACCGCAGTGCAACACAGACAATATCCAGACTGAATTTAACTAGACATTCTATATACGCAGACAGTAACTACAAGCAAAAATTATCAATATGCACATTAGGTGTCACGTGATTGTGCATCTAAGCCAAACAATTACAAAAACAACATATTCACACAATTCACATAACTAGTTTCAGGAACAAGTCGAGAGCAGTTCATTCTGTTTCGACAAAAGTAAAACTGAAATTAAAATAGCTCAGAACGGGATTCGATCCGTGGTGCCCGATTGAAAAGCAAAAAGTTTACCATCTAGACTACCAAGGGACTCGAAAAGCCGTCGTAAAAGTGCTTTATATACTTGTAGAAATTTTTAGGGTTTCAGAAGTATATAACATTTCAAATTTTCACGCAAAAAATGCTCAGAAACACATTTTCAATTACGCAGTACAAACTAACAGTTTTTTCCACTAGCCTGCAACTGTCTGATTGGTTGTTCTTGGTGTCACATGTAATATGCCTCAATTTGAATGGCTGACGTACGTAAGACTGCTTCAGAACTGTCTCAAAGATGCATGAGTGAAAGTACATATGAATTAATCGCAGGTTAAGAACAGTATCGAAGACTTCGCAAGTCTAAATCAATCTGAGGCCAATGACGCACCACAAGACCATACAGAACACAGAGACAGCCCTTAAACGCGGGCATACACCAGCCTTAAACGAAAATTTTTGTTTTAGAATGGTACAATACAGTTGTCACAACTTTTTAAAGTTGTTCCGGATGTAATTTTAAAAAATAAAAGCATAAAAAATTTTAACATTTACATGGCTGAAAAGCGCAATTTGTGAGCTTTCGAATGACGTATTACACATGCAGAACGGTAAAACTAGTCAAAAGTTATAAACATAAACTCGTAATCCACACAGAGTCTTAAAAGCCGAAGTTATTTTAGGAATGAAGTCGGACTTAATTAAGTCGGACTTAATCGAGACGGACTTAATTAAGTCTGCGTTCCAAAAATACTGGACTTTAGTGGACTTAATTAAGTCCGCTGCAAATTTAAGTCCACTTAAGTCCGACTTAACTGGACTTAAACTTGCAGCGGACTTAATTAAGTCCACTTAAGGTAGCGCTCAGCAACAAAACTCATGTTTGGCGATCAGCTCATGCAATAAATAGCAATGCCACTTTAATTGTATATCAAAAAGACATCAAAAAAACCTATTTACAATATAGTTCAGCACTTTAATGTGAATGTGTCAAATTTTATGACCATGTCGAATTTCCTGTTCACACTAATTTTGTTTTTGACCTAGCTCAGCGAAACTTCAACCGATTTTGATGATCTTGGTATCAATAGAAAGATCTTTCAAAAATCTAGACGTGATTGATCTTCGATTTGTCATTTTTATTTTTGATTTTGCAAAAAATCGATTTTTCAAAAATCAGTCGTGTTTGAGCGACTACAAAAAGTGCTGCGGGCCAAAATTTGAAAATCAAAAAACTTTCACGTCTGCATTTATATTCATTCTTTTATTGTGCAAATTTTCAACTCAATCGCAAACGTCAGCTGGGACCCAGGTCCAAAAAAAGTAGTCGATTTCGCTACGCAAAAATACAAGGTTTGCCCACACGTTTCACTTTTTTAAAAATTAGACCTTTCCTAGGACTGCATATTTCCGTTGAAAAAGTTACAAAAAGCCATACTCAATTTTTTAAGAAATTAAATCAAAAATTTGACATTTTCGAAGATTTATCAGCTTTGTAGGTTTTTCATTTTGGATTTGCTATTTTCACGTGTAAATAACTCGGTAAAACTTCAACGTATTTTTAAGTTTAATACATCAATTTAAAGCTAAGAAACAGCATATTTTAATGATACGAGTAATCATTTTATATGGAAACAAAAATTTTTCTGCTACGGCTACAAAATTGTCCAAAAAATTTAAAAAAAATTTTTTATCACAATATGCACATCAAATGAAAGCTATTTTCATTTTGAACAGCTTTCCTTCAAGACATTATGGTCAAAAATGTCGCTGAAAAAAATTAAACGCCAAAGTCGGTTCCCCTGAGCGCCACCTTAAATCCGGTATTTTTGGAATGCGTTTAAGTCCACTTAAGTCCGCTGGTTTAAGTCCAGTTAAGTCAAGTTCAGTTAAGTCCGTTTTAGAAAAAGGCCCTTGGAATCGCTTAAGGACAAAACGATAAGGACAAGGAAAAGGACGAGTATGAACCGTGCTGTATGGAGAACGAATCAGGTTTAATTGTATAGAAATGGGTGAGGCATCAGGCAGGACAGAAAGATAACAGTAGGGACAAACATAGGATGCAACAACATAAACGCAACCGACCCACCCGACAGAAACGACACAACAAATCTTCTAGTTGTATCGTATATAGCTAACCTTAGAAAAATCATAGGTTGTTAGCTTTGCTTGATACAGAATTTATTCGCATTTGCGTTGGTAACGGTAATGCATGCTATTATAAGCAGTGCAGAAAAACTGTTGCCGTTACAGTGATTTCTAATGCTATCAAAAGCGTTAGAGACAAAATAGCGTTCTGCATTTGTATTAAAGTGAACATACGAGCTACTAACACCGTTGGAAACTTTTATGCCCCATCGCTAAACGTAAACCGAATCGGAAAGTATGAACAACATCTTTAACTGCTTTGAATTTTAAACTTGTTTTATATATTTTACTCACTGCAAATTTCACATTCTATTACAATTCTAAGGCAAAATTCAATAAAAATACACTAACCAGCAAGGCTGCTTGCAATGTTGCAAATTCCAACCAGTGCTGGACATCAGAAGCTGTCGGGCACAGTTTCCTGAAAGACTACGAGGCTAATAAATATATTTTACCATGATGTAGTCTGCGGTGCTAAAGAATTTATTTTTTGATAATTAAATAATCATTTATTATATACTAAAATAAAGTCAACTTATTGAATAAACAACTGTGGAAATTACAAACTATTTTTATTTTTTGTCGCTGTGGTACAAAGGATAATGCATAAATACGTATTTCTGTTTCCATTTCTAAACTGCAGTTTTACGGTTACTGTTTTTTTCTTGTTTTTATCTTTCTTTTCTGTTTTTTTAATTTTGCAGACCGAGTGTCTTGAACTTAGAATTTCAATAGTAAATACCAATTGAGCATCTAGGCCGGTATTCATAAAAGTCGAGGTAAAAAGCTAGGCTTTTTATCCGTAAGTCTGGCTTGAAAAAGCCGGGATAAAAAGCTGGCTTATGCACAAGCTTGGATTTTCATTCGAGCTTTTTGTTTAATCCAGACTTGTTCAAGCCTGGCTTTTTATCCGAGTTTTTATTCATAATAAAAAAATCAATAAAATATACATGGAAGCCGGGATTATAATCCGAGCTTGAGTTTTATGAATACCATAAGCTCGGCTTTTTATCCCAGCTTTTATGAATACCAAAAAGTCTGGATAAAAAGCCGAGCTTGGTTTTATGAATACGAAAAGCCGGGATTTTAAGCCAGGCTTGTTCTAAGCTCGGATAAAAAGCCGAGCTTGCACTTTTATAAATACGGGTGCTAGTGATGAATTCTGTCACCTACGCTGAGTAACATCGGCGCACAATGAAACGTTCTTGATTCGAGGAAACCCAGCATGCCAACACTGACACTCGCGGACTATGGAATGTTGAATTTCACTGTTCCAACATCCCTAAAATGAAAATTAAAAAAATATAAATAGCTCATAATCGTGTTGGAAAGTTGAAATCATGCGAAATAATATAAATTGAGAATTCAGTTGGAAATGTTTAACTAAGTGGAGTCTTACATTTGAAGCGAACACGTATTGGTAGAAAAAACATCTATATTATTTTTACTTTTTTTTACCGTCGATGTATAAAATCCAGGATACAAAAAGTTTTCTTTGTGTTTATGATGCCAACACAAACCCCGTTCGTAGAGTTTTGTTAAGTTCCGCTGCAATTAAAAAAAAATATAAATTAATATGCACAGGACAACTGTTTACAAGTACAACTTCTATCCTCTTCTTACAGGGGACGTGATACACTATAGACTAAATGTTCAGAATTTTTAAATTTTGTGTACTTTGTGGTTTGAATTTCCTACCATAAGAGTTTATCTGAAACTTGTTCTGTCTCTTCTAAACAGTAGCCTGCCTGGACGTAGTGGAAACGATAGAAGCTGGTACAAAGGTAGCTTCACCGTTTGTTTTGTTTCGAACAACTTCGCGTTTTCATTTTTGCGGCACTTTTTGGCCTCTGGCGGGAAATTTTCCCGATTTTTTTCCTGATTTTTTCTATTTTTCAATATTTTCTCAGCCAGGGAGGTGAAAGGTTGAAGAGGGGCTGAGGAGGGGGTCTACCGTGAATCCCCAACATCCACTCAGTGTGTGCATCTATGTTATCAAGAAGGCGGTGTCATCAGACGCCACATCAGACCTATCAAATGATAACATGAAATACAATGCAAGGGATGAAGAAATGATGTCGATCATCTTACTTTTTAAAAAAATACAGTATATACCATACAAAAACAAAGTCGACATACGTATGTCAGTATGAAAGATGTAGAATAGCCGGGAGAAACAAGATATCCGTGAGTGTCCGGAAACACCGGCTGACCCGGAGTTGACAAAGATATTTTTAAGCCAGCAGTTTCAGTAACCGGGAGAAACGTCTCTTGATTGAATTTCGTCCAAACATTGAACCCTATGAAAAAATATGGATATTATGGTATATATCGATACTACATGGACTGGACGTTTAAAAAATAAAAAAGATAAATGGAGCTTTAGAGTTAAAAAATATAAACATGCAAGTTTTTAATGGTTTAAAACTCAGACGTCTCAAAGCAGCAAAAAATACGATTTTTTAAAATTTTAAAACATTTAAAACTATATTTCTTAATATTTTTTCAAATTTTTATATACCTAGCAACATGTATAATCCTAATTATTTCATTCGCTTTTTAAACAAAGCTCATTAGATAATTCAATCTCAAACGTACTAGAACGCAACAAAATATACCATGAAATCTGCCGGAGCTGCCGTAGTAGCGAACTGATTCATTGTTGAAAACGTAGCAATTTCCGTAATAAGAATAGCGGTATTTTTGATTGAAAAGCCTGCAATGGGTCAGTTTAATAGAACGCACACTAGGTAATAACTAAAAATTCCACCATTAAACTCCATAAGCTAGTTAGAGTCACTGATTGTAGCATAACTGAAGGATGCAGACAGTGACTGCAAACTGGAAGTAATATGTGATGTCAGAACCACAATAAGTGACGCTGATTAGTAGATAATGAGCTGTACTGCATTAAACATTGTCTTTTTCCTTTAGATTAATAAGTAATTAGTAACTAGTAGCAACAATTAGTAATTAGTAACTGTTAGTAAGGTGATTAGTTGCTTAATAACTAAAAAAAGCATTGAAAAGACATGAATCATGTTTGTTTTTTAATCTACATAGACAAATTCAAAACTAGTTTTAGTCAACCACCAGACTAGTAAGCTAGTTTGACTAATTGGTTCAATCCGCACTCGATGTCAGTTTGACGCTGTAATACGGTCGCCAGCGTCTTTGGTCACAAACTGAGATTGTTATTACTTAAATCTCGTAGTCAAGTGTAGTACATACAGTCGGTTTCAAATGAAAATGCCTCTTGGCGTCCGATTTTTCAGGCCCGACGCGTCGGATGACAACACCCGACGCGTCGGATGACATCACCCGACGCGTCGGATGTCATCATCCGACGCGTCGGGTGACATCATCCGACGCGTCGGATGATATCATCCGACGCCAAGTTTGTTTCTCCCGCTAAACTAAAGCTTATGTCATCCGACGCCTGGTGAAACTTGATGAAATTACGATGCTAAAAGAATATGGAGGGGTCAGAGCAGGCAGTTTAAAATTGCTTGGTTAATGAGCACCTAAAAACACTTATTTTAGCTTTAATAATCTGAAATTTTATTGAAATGGATAAAGTGCTAGTGTAGGTACACAAGAATGCATTTTTCTAAAGGTTAAAGTTAAACTTAGTAAAACTAACCCCATTACACTTATTTCTGGTTTCGAAAATAAAACTCCAGCCGGGTTATATAACACAGTCTGGCGAACTGGTCGCAATAATGTAAAGAGCATTAAATATTTTATTTAAATCATTTAAATTATTTTAATTTACCTACATTTTTAAACTTTTATTTTTTTTATTGAATAAATTGTTCGTATACTTTCAATAACACTCTGCTGCAGCATAATTATTTTATAAATTTTCAGGTTCTACCTGTCGCCCCCTGCGAACTCACAAAACTTAGCCTATTAATTTGTAAAACAAAACTAATGCGAATTAAATGCTCGCTAAAAATTTGGCGTCGGATGACATCACCCGACGCGTCGGATGACATAACCCGACGCGTCGAATGACCTCATCCGACGCGTCGGCCGACGCCAAAATTTCCGACGCGTCGGAGGCATTTTCATTTGAAACTGACTGTAGTACGTATAAACTATCCGTACGCTGACGAGCAATGATAGCTTCGCCTTGACTCCGACACCACTACAAGTCATGCTAATTTGTGGGTTAGCATTTCTAACTAGTTCTAGTCATTGTCATTGTCTTTGTTCTTATTGTTATTTTCACATTGTATTATATCCAACTGTTTGGCCAAATGTGACATTTTTTGCATGAACTATTGTAAACTAATTCAAAATGCTTATGCAAAACTGAAACCTTAATCACACTACTTCGTTCTTGTCTCTGTCCCTGTGTTGTGTCCCTAACGACACCTATGAATCTCGCCTTTAGCTCATCCTTGCCTGCCGCTTGTCAAACTAGTGAATTATTTAGCAACGACTATTGCAAGCATCCTTACTCAGCGCAATTCTTGTAGATTCCAGCCAAAGAACAGTCATCAAGTAGATCTTCCGGCTTGTTTGATATCTCATCCATTTCTTCGTCAGTCATTTCAGCAACGATCACTTCAAACGATTCAACTGCGTGGGTGGCCAAGACTGTCGCGTCCGTAAACGATCCCTTAAAAATAAGTTACTAATTTGTTTTTTATTATTTATTATTAAGTAGTTAATTAGTTATGACATGAAGAAATTGACGTAATCACTAATCACTGTTGAGTCGAGTGCTTAAAACTGATCTAGACGCTATTGTGTTCATTCCACTAGCAAGTGCTGTTTAATACTAAAAAAATCCCAGAAAAAATTTACTGATTTTTTTACGCTGTTAAAGACACTTAAAGGGTTGTAGTCAATGTGTGTGAATTTGAGAATTGTCCTGAATGCATTTTTTTAAACTGTAAAGTCTCTGACTTCTAACCATAAGCTCATGCACAATCAGTCAACAAAGTCAAATCAGGTGCAGTTTACGAAATATTGTCTTAATAGACAAACGAACACTCTTACGGACAAGAACTAACCAGACAACGATTGCCTGAAAATTGATAAATTGAATTGGATGATTCTAAATATTAAATGGCCATAACAACATAAAAATTGAAAGTGTATATTACGTTTTCTCTATTTTCAGCAAGTATTGCAAGAATATTTTCTTTTGTCGTTTCAACAGTTTTCGAATCCAAACAAGTGAATGAATTTTCTCCGTCGACGCAAGTGTCCCCAGCCGGACATGGATTGTTGGCACACTCGTTTAAATCTAAACAGTCAATTTAAAAAGGGCTTAAACTGAACTTAAATTTGAGCATTTAAAATTTTTTCACGCGACTGGGCTACAAACTCATTCAGATCTGTCCATATAGACAAATCCGAACAAAGAGAATCACAACGATTAAGTGCTGTGAACAAATTGAGGACACGTTATAGTTTGACATTTTTCTCTGGCGAATTTGATAAAGTCAGAATGTTTCGGATCCAGAAAAGGTGTTCAATTGGTGTTCAACTTGCTCTAAAACGTTCATTGCGTATGAAACAGAACATCGTCATAAATCATTCTGGGTGGATTTATTTCAGGTTTTTAAAAACAAAAAAACACCGTAACATCAGTATGCTAAAAAAGTGTAAAGTCACATTTCGACTAAAAAAACAAATGTTATCGCCAGTATACCTGTACACTTGAAAAACTATATTTCTTTGGCTAATTTACAATAGACATGAAGATCAGACAGAAAAAATGCCTACAAAGCCCGGTTCATACTTCGTGTTTTGTGTTTTAGTGTTTTGTGTTTTCCGGTTCATACTGTGTGCTTTTGTGTTTTGTGTTTTTGAATTGTGCTTTTGTGTTTTAGCAGTTTATACTTCGTGTTTGTGTGTTTTCGTGTTTTGTGCTTTTGTCTTTTGTGTTTTCCGGTTCATACTTCGTCTTTTGTGTTTTGTGTTTTTGATTTGTGCTCTTGTGTTTTGGATGTGTTTTGGATGTGTTTTCGAAACATGGGTAATGTTCATTATTTCAAAATGTGTTTTTTGTTTAGCCAATAAAAATTGCCTGTTGTTTATCAACTGTTTTGTCTAAAATACATAGACAGACAAAAATTTTATTTTTTTACGAGTTTTACCCTTCATCGAGTTTTTAGAGTATTTTTATACAACGAAACTTTTTTAAGGGGGTAGTGTCGCGAAAGCAGTCGATTTTGCGCGACTATAAAACTTTTTCAGTGAAAAATAGGTCATTGTTCTTTATATATTCTAAAAATATGTTTCAAGGCAAATATTTTTGCCAAGTTTCAGCAAAATTGATGCAGCATACAGTTAGCAGTGAAGTCGCAAAGTCGGAAAAATGACGTTTTGAAAACCTATTCACATTCCATATTTTCGTCACAATTAAAAAACTTTTTGTTTAGATTCTTTACACAAAGTAAAAGCACATATGCTATAGTTTATGCACACAAAATTTAGTGCAAATTGCTTGAGTGGTTGTGGAGTAATGCCTGTTTGAACTGTGAAACTGTGCGTAACCTGTAAAGTACGCACAACAAAAATGATAAATTGTGAAAAAATTAGACACTTATTTTGAAATCAAAAGAAAAACGAACCTTCATTTTTCATTTTTCTTATTTGTGGCAAAAAAATTGTGCGTCAAAACATTCATGTACTTCACAAGCTGGCCAATCTGATATCTGGTTTGATTTTTTAAACTTTTATGTCTCTATTGTGTGATGTCTGGCTCACAAATGGTGATTGGTTCAAAATAGTGGTAGATATTGGTAGTCTAGTGTCTGGCAGTATTTATTTGACACCATATGGCATTTCACTAGTTTCTCAGTGAACGTACAATTTCAAAGCAAAAAGTTCTCATTTTGCAGCCTATGAGCAAAACTGCGTTGGCGACACTACCACCTTAAATTGAATAAATTACAAATATACTTTTTGATAAAAATTTAAAAAATATGACGTCAGAATGAATGTACAAACAAATATTTTTCAAATATAGGGTTCGTCAGATTACATTTGACTGGTTAATTTGATTACATGATAAGAACACGTGACGTGTGTTTTGTGCTTATGTGCTTTGAGTATAAACTACATAGTGATAAGCACAAAATCACAAAAACGCAAAAGCACTCTGAAAAGCACAAAACACGAATGTTGAACATGATTCCAAAAACACAAAATTTTTATGTCTGAAAACACAAGATCAAAAGCACAAAACACAAAACACAAAAGCACAAGCAAAAACACAACTTTCGGACATGTACAGAAAAGCACAAAACACTGGGTGAAAACACAAAGCACAAAACACTAAAACACAAAACACAAAACACGAAGTATGAACCGGGCTTAACAAAACAAAAATAAATTCCAACTACAATAAAGAATTGATCATGCGTAATACATCAAGCAATAAATAAACATAAAAAGTACCGGTTTCGCAAAAGGTTCCAGTATAACCCGGCGCACAAGAACAACTGAAAGTTTTGTTGCCATCCAGGCACGCTCCATTACTGCCACAAGGACTATGCGCGCAGTTGTTGACATCTAAAACATTACTGCAGGCTGTAACCAATGATTTTTTAAAGAACTACTTTTTATTAACATAAAGAATTAACATCATAATCTGCTACTTGTATTGTACAAAAAAGAATGCCCCAATTGCTGAATACAGACTACATTCAGAGCTCAATTTGTGCACAATTGGACTATCTATGTAGCAGTTAACCAGATTCTGGTATGTGGCGCAGAAACAAGTACGTAAAGTTTTAGACAATTCCGATTCTACTAAATCTGGGGATTGTAATTCCAGTACAGTTCCAACAGTGTCAATTTGACGAAGTTACCGTTTTCGCACAGTAGTCCATACCAACCATCGTAACAAACGCACAGCTCCTGAGAGTCAATGATTATGCAGTTACCGTGATGACAACTCAGAGCACTACAGGTTTGACCAGTGCCTAAGCCGAACACACAAACTCAAATACCATTTACTTGTAAGGTTCATATGCGACGCAGTGTAACTCTATGATTTTCATTTTTAGCATTAGTATTCTTTGAGATAAACTTAATTTCAGCTCGCTAAGAACTAAGAACAACTTTTTTATTAAAACATTAATAGGCGTTTAGTAGTAGACCGATTACAGATTCTCCATTTACATTAGTATATCTACGAGTTTAGAAATTCCTTACCAACGTTTTCATAGTCTGTTGTTGCTAAAGCATTCGTGTTACTAGAACTTGTTGGTGTTGTTGTAGTTTTAGTTTCTTTTGTTGTTGTTGTTTTTGTTATTGTTGGTGGTGGTGCTGCTATCGTCACTGTTGTTGTTGTTGTTGTTGTTGTTGTTGTTGTTGTTGTTGTTGTTGTTGTTGTTGTTGTTGTTGTTGTTGTTGTTGTTGTTGTTGTTGTTGTTGTTTTTGTTGTTGTTGTTGTTGTTGTTGTTGTTGTTGTTGTTGTTGTTGTTGTTTTTGTTGTTGCTATAGTTGCTGTTATTGTTGTTGGTGTTGTAGTTGTTTCTGCTATGGCTGTTGTAGTGGTAACAGCTCTTGTAGTAGTTTTTGGTAACATGTCTATCAAAATAGGTGGTAAAGTAAATACTGTTAGGAGCGGTTCACACATACTTCACTATTTTTCACTTTTCACCTCAGAGACTTACCTATGTAATTAAAACGTTGGTTCATGCAGAACGTACTGTTTATATTTCAACTTTTTTTACTTTAGCCCTCAACTAAAAATACGGAATAAAACAATGGAATCTAATTTTTACTTTTTTCTTATGCATCCTAGCCAATCAGAATGCTCTGATACCAGCTAAGTGTATTGAGCATTCATTGTTATTGGTTAGGTAAATTTGATTTTTTATAATAAGTGAGTGAATGCGAGCGTATCAAAAGCGACTTCCCTGTAAAAAAGTAGGTCTGTGTGAACCCCCAAAAAATGTTCCACCGGACACTTTTGCTAGTCAACAGTGTCCATTAGACAGTTTGACTAGGCAAAACTGTCCGGGGGTGACACTATTGTCAAAGAAAAAGTGTCCTAAGTTCCTACCTTGGGCAAAAGTGTCCCCTATTGTTTCTGCTCATTCGCTCAATCAAAATAGTTTTGTTAATAAACGCAATGGTTCTTAGTGCACAACCTACTCAGCCACTTAAAGTGTTGTCGCAGTTTCGATTTTTTCTCACAAGATATCAAAGTCTAAATTACCGACTAAATAAATGTAAATATGTACATACTTAGAAAAAAATGTCACCTCAAAAGAGCCACAACACAGAAAGAATAATGTACCTACCGCATAGTGTTTCATAAACGTTAATTTGATGTTTCATACAGACCACTTGCTCTGTACGACTACATCTTATGTCTACTATTCCTTCGGTCTGATGGCGAATAAACCCGCAGTTCTCATTTGTTCCACCATTTGGTTCTGACGGTATCCATTGCATTGCGTCCATTTTTAAAACGCAATCGGGCCCATCCATTGGTTTATATTGGCCTAAAAGTAAAGAAAACTAGGGCTATAAACCCTGTCCAAAACATGGCATTTGTTGGTACGGGTTCAACTTCTGGAGACTTCATTTCTTTCTTTTTTTTCAAAAAGTTAGGTGTTTTCTTTTTTTGAACACAGCATTGCCGCCGTAAACGCTATCAAAGGATAGCTTTAAATTTATTTAAAGTATTTATTTAGAGTAATAATTTATTTTTAAGGGTCATTAAACAGACAAATTAAATTTTCTTCTGGACAAATCGTAAACTTGTCAAGTTTGTCTAAAGTCTACATAACAAATATTTACGTTAACTCGTGACCAAACCACGGATCCTACCGACCTAGTTCTATTCCAAAATCATGATATCGGAAGCTTAATTTTACAAAAGCATATCAGCAATTAATCTGTGTCAATGATTTTTCATTTTTCTAAGGCTATGTAAATGTAGCATACCTACCTTCTACAGTTCGATCATCAGCATTAACCCAAACACCAGCTAATCCGTAGTAACCTCTTAAAACAAGCTAAGTTTTCGGCAAAAGTATTCAGTAAGTTATCAGGCATATACTTTTAAGAACATTTTGTCAAACTTATATACTTTCAAATGACTTTCTCAGCAACCGCAAAAACAGCAACTAACTGAATATTAACAGGCATTTTCTTGTGACATACGCTAAGCAACGGTAGAAGACGTGTAAAATACACTTAGCACATTAACATTTTAACGCTAGCACTGTGTTAAGATATCAGAATCAAAATTAAAGACCTGTTGGGCTGTGACACAACAGGAAAAACATCTGAATATTATTATTTAACACTTAAATAAAAAAGAAGATGTTTAAAAGAATAGCGCTTTTACAGAAACCTGCCATTAAGCCAGTATTTGTAACGGCATTGAATTTAACTGTAATTGTCAAAAAAGCTAAACCATCATTTTAATGTAAAAAAAACTGAGATTAAAGATTTTTACTATCGCTAGAATTAAAATTAGGTAAAAGACGACTTAAATAAATGTAAATAACGCTCACAGAAGTGCTTGCACTTCTTCGTGCTTTTCTTTCGGATACAGCAACAGGGTTGCATTATCATCTTTACACTTTTGGAGGGCGGCGTCAAGAGATAATCGCAAGGCATAGGACTTAACGCAACCAAACGACACCCTGTCATAGCCGTCAGGACATATATCTACAACAGACATTCGCTATCCTAAAACACTTCTTCTAAGGGTTTGACAATGTTAAGGGAAAAGGAATTCTCACTTTTGACTTCAAATTTCGTGCAAAGTCAGCTTTTGCTCTCACACTTCTAAAAAAAGGACTATAGACTTCTGACTTCGGAAGAAGGAAGCTGAGACTGTTTTCAAGTATCTAAGGCTTTCAAACGTTACAAGCTTTAATCTACCTGTCTCGTTTCTTACTGTATAACAGTAAAAACTTTTTGAAATTCACATTGCTTCGCATTACAATAAAACAACTGCCAGCAAGTTCAAAGACACTAACTTGGGTTGCATATGGTGTCATTGACATCAGTCGCCAATACTTGACACACAACTTGATAACCAGAATTGGAAAGAGCTTCGGCTGTGAACATCTCCACACCAAGCGCCCTGACATTTAAGTTGTTTCCCAAGTTATCCGGTTCTCCCGGTGCCCATTTAGTGAACGCCTCACATCCCATTTCACTCAAGACATGATGACCTAATAAAAGCGTTTCGAGAATATAAATACTTTTTACCTTGACGAGATGTTACTGGAATTAGCAGATACTAGTCTTTTTATGAAAAGGTACACGGTGGAAAGTGGAATGCATGAAGACTGTCATACTTAGGTCAGTATTGGTTTTTACTGTAAATAGCAGTCGATACTGAGTTAATTAGGTAGACTACGGTCCTACGCTTTGGCCCGGACGTATAAACTTTGGTTTAGAGCCAGGGTAATTTTCTAGATAACACCAGGTTAGACGTTTGACAAGCGCCATAAAAATTTCAGATGCTGAGGCTGCTAAACCGAATTTCGATGGCCCGGAACTGAAACGCAGGACCAAAATATGTACCTAGTTTTTGCAGGACCCCACCTTAAACAATGGTAGGCAAACACAGACAATTGAAATTAGTCACATGTCAAATGCTGTGTGAAAGCGAGGTACTTAGGATCGCTGATACTGCTTAATATGTACTTAGAATACTTAACTTAGGATATTTAGGAGTGAAATACTAAGGTCGCCTTTCAGTAGCATGGCAAGCCAATCATTTGTGATTTAAGGAACAAACAACTAACTGAAGTGGCTGTGGAAGTAAAATCAAGCGTTTATATACTGCAGGTCTCGAACTGTAATATACAGTTTGGATATATAACTACATATATTATAGTTTGAATCAACATAGTTTTGGGTAATTTGACATTACAAATGCCAATTCAGAACGACACAGCACTGAAATCATTCTGAAAAGCACTAGCCATAATTTCAACAGTCAACACATTAAGAGGGGGCTGGCTACATACCTGTATAAGTGAAAGTTTTTGGTTAACCGATTTGCTACAAATCTGAACTTATTCGGGAAAGCATGAACTATAAATATGAACACACTAAAAGAGGACTACCCGTATAAGTAAAATATAAAGTTCAGCGATTTGCACACATTGTAGCTCCGTGAAGGTGCATCCCACACAAAAAAACTGGAACTAAAGCTAAAGCACCTTCAAGCTTAGTTGTTTTTATGTAAAAGTGCTTGTAGTGAGTTGCATATGTGAAAATAAGCAAAATTGGAAAACGCATTGCTTTTGGCGCCCCTTAAATGTACATTATTTACTTAATGGTAGGTAAATTTTGCTGCTGTCGTTTTAATAGTGATGCAAAATTCACAAGCAGCTCTTCAGCGCACGTGAAATGTTTTCGAATTGTAAAAATTACGTCAGGTTATACAGTTTTGCTATTTTAAATGATTTCTGTTTCTATTCAACCTATTAGTAATTCTTAAAATTTTTCCACTACTGGTGCAGATTTAGATGGCAATGGAACATAGCTAAATAGTTTTCACATAAAAATGCTGTTTACTGCTTTCAGTTCATAGAGTGTTCTGTTACTGAATACGAAAACATTTTAAAAAGGTTAAAAAGTCATGTAGTCATTACCTCCTCTATAGGTTATTCCAGCCCAATAGACCGGCTGCGCTGGATTCACAACAGTACTGCAATACATAAAAATATACATTTTTAACTTTAAATGCCCGAATTCCAAAAAAAGCACATTAAACCTTCATTTGTGAATTAGTTGAGAAACCAATCCCATTTACACAATCAAGCTTTATCCACATGCCTGGTTAAGAGGGGTAGGATTGTTTTAGGGTCTTTAGGGTCTGTTTTTATCGGATTAGATTTAACTTTATTTCGTCAATACCGCAGCGTCAGTTAAGCGTAATTTATTGAAACTTGACAAACACAGAAACAAGCAGTCCCGTATTTTCGTCTTTTGGAAAATGGTTGTTCTTTTTTGGACACGAAGCCCCTATTTTTCAAACAAACTTCCGTTCGTTCAGCCGTTCGAGACAAATCTTCATTTTATTTTGTGCTAATAAAGATATGTCTTGTCGGACGTAATCTTGATCCTTCGAGAAGACGATTTTTGGTAACAAATGTTCCTTACCAGTAACGAATTGAAAACATTTTTTGCTATGTATTGACATGTGCTGAAGTGCTTAAGTGCAAAATATACCTAACATAATCCGAAACTTCTTTGAGATGAATTGAATTATAGAAAACAGGCAAAATGCCGCCATTCAGTTTACAAGTCTGCGATGCGAATTCATAAGTATTAGCGGGTTCGAATGGGTAAAATAGGCATCCGTAAGGGGTGACTTGCCAGAAGTCAGTAGGACAATCTGCAATTAAAATTATCTCTGTTACCATGCGGCAAGTGCGGTTACCGGTTATGTCTATAATTATAAATATATACGAGATGACAATTAGCTGCATAAACAGCCTTGAGAGACCAAAAAATATTTAGGTAAGGCAAAAAGGTGCTTAAATGCAAAAGTAGAATACTTCAATTGCGGTAACCGCAAACCTTTTGTTACCGCGGATATTGCAAAGCAAATTAGTACAATGTGGTATGTAACAATAATCGTTAGCGCTTTCACCCCTAGTAATGACACAAGCAAGTGCGTTAATTGAGTAAAATTGTTGAATAATGCCTGAGTTTTCGCACTGAATGTGCAATCAATTTTTTAACTATTTTTTAATGATGAATTATTTTAAAAAAGGCTACATATTTTCACTCGTAAAACTGGACCTTACTAGACTGTCTCTTTTTTCTCAAAATCACAGTGTTGTTTTGCCGTGTTGCCGCACGTTCAAATGTACTCCGTTTCCTTTTCTTTGCTGTTTTTTTATTTTCAGTTTTTTTCGGCTTTTTTGCTTTTTTCTGTTTGATGGGTTTTGATGAATTTACAGTATCCGACATCAATTGCTTGATTGCTTCCATCTGCAAAATTCAAATCAAAAATACAAGATGACGTCACCTGAAGTTTAACCGAAAATGATTTGATTCTGAAGCAAGTCGATACGTCTGATTTCATTACGAAAAGAACAAACTTTAACCACTAAGACTACAGCAAGTAGTTTTAAAAATTATCCAACCTATTTGTGTCAGGTTTCAGCAATTTTGGTCAGACCAAGAGTATATAATATGTAATCCCTATTAGTAATACATAGGTACTTTTGGTCAGACTTAAGTTTCTGGGAAACTTGAATATCTGCTCGTTTTAACTGCGAGTAACTGGCTACTTCCAAAGTTTTTTTTCACAAATGTCTTACTCTAAGCACATTGTATAATAGTTAAGTATAGTTTAGAATTCCTACAAATTAAAGTTTAAATTAATTGCAGATAATCCGTTTTTCTGAAAAAACATTTAATTTTTAAATTGTATTTTATTAGCCTGCTTGTTGCTTACTCAAACTCAAAGTGCATACATGAAAATGCGTGCAAAATAATTCTGACTGGTACAGTTCATGATAGCAGAGCCCCGCTTATAGTGAGATATGCTTATCGATAGACTTATCGATTGTTGGAAAATGCTGACAATTTCAAAATGACGTACCGTTGCCGCCGCATTGGTATACTGACTAATTTTTTGGTATTTATAAGCATTAGTACTGCAAACCGTAATTGCTGGGAAAGGAACTTGATTACCATCGTGAATCTGAAAAAAAACATGACGATTTTCGGGCATCAAATTGCTTATTACAGATCAATTTTAAACTATATTCATGCTAACCTGGTGTAATACTTCAACATTTGGATTGAAAACGACGAACGCATCTGCCTGCATTGAACGAGCCAAAAAAGTGCTCAATCATTTATTGACAGTTACAGTGAGCTTCTAAATCACACAGATTTGTCTGTCACTTTTTTCACACTATGCGGTAAAATTATTCATCATACTATGTAAGCAGTGAAATTATTTTGTATTATTCTGTACCTTAACTAGGGCTAAAAGTTTAAATTTAACGTTGACTAAAATTAAAAAAGTTAGGCGTCTTGCTTTAACCATAACTTCGATTAAACAAGCCAAGTTTTCGGCAAAAGTATTCAGTATCATTCAGTACATCATTCACTTTATGCACGTTGTTTCAGTATATACTTACATATACTCTACGTTAAATATCCAGTTTACTGTTGACTAATGTGAGCGTGATTCCGGAGTCACTGACTCTGACCGCGGAGTCACTTAAGGGGGTAGTGTCGCGAAAGCAGTCGAATTTGCGCGACTGTAAAGCTTGTTCAGTGCAATGTTAGAAACAGTTCTTTCTAAATTTTGAAAATCTATCTAAAGGCAAATATTTCTGCCAAGTTTCAGCAAAATTGGTGCAGCATATAGTTTGCAATGATGTCGCAAAGTCGGAAAAATGACGTTTTGAAAACCTATTAACATTCCATATTTTCGTCACATTTATCAATGTTTCTGTTTAGTTTGTTTACACAGACTGATAGCTTATATGTTGCAGTTTATGCACGCAAAATTTAGTGCAAATTACTTGAGTGGTTGCGGAGTAATACCTGTTTGAACTGTGAAACTGTGCGGAAACTGCGAAGTACTCACAGCAATAATGATAAATTGTAAAAAATCTGGACGCGTATTTTAAAATCAAAAGAAAAACAAACCTTCAGTTTTCTTTTTTCTTATTTGTCGCAAAAAATTGTGCGTCTACACATTATGTATACTCCACAAGCTGGCCAATCTGATAGCAGGCTTGATTTGTCGAACTTTTATGTCCCTATCGTGTGACGTCTGGCTTACTAATGGCGATTGGTCCAACATATTTGTCGATATTGGTAGTATGGTGTCTGGCAGTAATTATTTGACACAATACAGCGTTGGACTAGCTTCTCATTGAACATACTATTTCAAAGCAAAAAGCTCACTTTTCACAACCTATGAGCAAAACTGTTTTCGCGACACTACCCCCTTAATGAAATTCAATAGAAATTTCCAACTAATTGAACCTGTGACGTCAATGCAATGACTGCAGTCAGTGACGCTATGGCTCGATCAGTGATGCTGACTACAGCATCATTCTGATAGGTAGTTAATTCTAATCGGTACTGTAGGTTGCAGGGAGCTGTATGGTCGAGCGGTTAGTTTACTCGGCTGGTGACCATGAGCTAACATCGTCGATTCCTAGCAGCTCGCCTTTTGTCAGACTTTTGTTTTTTCCAGTACCCTTTCCACCAACTTACTGATTGTAACAGGCCTTTTAGTTGTGACATACGCAAAGCTACGGTAAAAGACGTGTAAAACACACTCCGCACATTGTCACTTTAACGCTAGAATGCGTTAAGATTCCAGAATCAAAATTAAAGTTCTGTTGGGCTGTGGCCCAACAAGAATAAAGAAAATACCCTTAATTTAAGGTGGTAGTGTCCCAAAAGCAGTTTTGCTCTTAGGTTACAAAAGAGAGCTTTTTGCTTTGAAATAGTACGTTCCCTGAGAAGCTAGTCCAACGCTGTATGGTGTCAAAAAATTACTGCTAGACACTAGACTACCAATATCGACCACTATCTTGGACCAATCGCCATTTGTAAGCCAGACGTCGCACAAAAAGGACATAGAAGATCAGCAAAACGAGTGCGATATCCGATTGGCCAGCTTGTGAAGTACACATAACGTGTCAACGCACAATTTTTTGCCACAAATAAGAAAAAAGTGAAGGTACTATTTTCTTTTGAACTTAAAATAAGCGTCTAGATTTTCCATAATGTATCATTAATTATGCTACTACTTTACAGTTAACGTAAAATTTCACACCTCAAACAAGTATTACTCCGGGGCCGCTACAACAATTTGCAATAAATTTTGTGTGTATAAACTACAACTTATGTGTATGTGCTACATATCAATGTGTGTAAACAAACCAAACAGAAAAATTAATAAATGTGTCGAAAATATGGAATGTGACTAGGTTTTTTGCTGAAACTTGGCAGAAACAATTGCCTTGAGATAGGTGTCCGAAATATTGAAAGAACTATTTGTAACATTTCACTGAACAAGTTTTACAGTCGAGCAAAATCGACTGCTTTCGCGCCATTACCCGCTTAACTATCATTTAAACTTATTTCAAAAAAGTTATATAAAGTCAATTATTTTCGGCATTCTGTGACTTTAACTTAAAATTAACATCGAAGACCTCCTTTGACTGTAATTTCAACATTACTTGAAGCCTTTTAACTTTAACTTAAGTAAAAAAACTTTTTTGCTCTAAATTTTGAACCAACAACGCAACAAATATATTTACATATACTAAAAGCTTACGTCGGCTTTAAATATTGTGCTTCGACGCTGATTTTCAAATATTATGGTAGCAAACACGAACAAAAAATATGCAAATGCAATCAGAAACACGGATAACCAAAAAAATTTTCCAATTACAGTCTTATTTTTCACCGCTGACGCCAAACCATGAATGGAAATGTACATGTTTTATTCAATTAAGCAAAACTTGAAAAAAGTTTACAGTTACTTTTTTCTTGAACAGTTTTTTTCCCTAGATCTTTAGTTTAGTCCAAATTCAGAAAAACCCAACCCAAACACAAGTGGCTGCAAATGCGAAGTGGATAATTTGTTATCATCACTTAATCCTAACATAAACGACATAAAACGACATGGTAATTGCTTCAACCATTAGCGGAGAGTAGGTTTAGAGCAACAAGAAAACTAGAAACTTATGCAAATACACAGTTTACATAATAGTTACCATATAGTTACATTAAACAGTTTTAGGGTCATTATTTACACAGGTTTCTACACAAAATAGGCATTTAGATAACTGCATGTTTGAGTGAGTTATGTATTCACATTTTAATAGCACTTCTCCATCTAAACCTACTAAGACCTAGACGTCGTAATTAATGGCAAATCTGTACCTAAACTTTTTGTGATAATAATTGAATGCTCCAACAAGCCCAATTTTCGGCAGAAACATTCAGTAAGCAAAAAGTTTTAATTTTCAAGTACATTGGCCAGAGGCCATCGTAAACCTGTTGGGACAGCTAACATGTAATTTTTGATGCACAAGGGTCACGTACTAAACCTGTCTGCTAATCACTGCAAAACCTTCAGATTTCGTTCAATAGGCATGTATGTCGTTAAAATTTCAAGTGCAAGGTTACCAAAACTATGTTGTAACACAGGCACCTTATGGAATAAAATTTAGTAGGCATTCTTAGCTACAAATTACAAGACGGCAGAATAGCATAGTGGTTAAGCTGTTGTACTCATAAACCGAAGGCTGTTGCATCGATTCTGGGAAAGCAATTTTTTGTAATCTTTTTTACCATGCCTGTGTACTGTGTAGTGTGTAACGGCGGAAATTGCAATGGCAGTACATTAACAGAAGCAAGCCAGCAAGGTAAGTAAGTAGGTAGACGGGTGCGATTTGACGGAGGCGGACGTGTAAAACAAACTCCGCACATGAGCACTTTAACGTTAGCAGCGCACTAACAATCCAAAATAAAAATTAAAGACCTGTTGGGCTGTGGCCCAACAGGAAAAAATAGATACTAGGGCTCGCATTTTCAGTGACCAGTGGCTACGCTAATAAGCCTATCCTTCCCGATTGATAAAGTAAGTGTGAAATGGTAAACTCAAACAATGACTAATCTCAATTTGATAACTAGGCTTATCGTGAAGTCTCGAATAAGGAAGTGTTTGAACTAAATAATCAGGCTGTACCTAAGTAACATTAATCTTGATTCTAGACTTGCATTGATAGGATATATCAAAAGCTATTCAAAGGCTTTTTTGACAAATTGTTTGTACATTTCGGTAATTGGTATGTAATTGGTATAAAAGTGGCCACAGAGTAGGTTTTAGCTACTCTTTGGTTTACTTCGAACCTTTTTATGCTTTTTAGCTGCTAAATATGCTTATGCCTATTTATATCAAGTTGAACTAACTTAAGTTAATAAATAAATGATAAGGCCTGTAGAATATGAATGTCACATATTTTAGAATATGAATGTTTCGTACTTACTGAATGTTTTACGGCAGACTGAGAAATCTCAGCAAACAGACCGCGTAAAAATATGCCAAAACTAAACATAAATGACAAATTGTAACGTAAACGGTGCCTAAGAGCTAGGTATTCTGCGTTGGCTAGTCTGAATCGTTTTCATAGAATTATAATAGTCTAAAAACAAGTTCTTCTGCTGAGTCAGCATTGGTGACATTGTGTGGCCTGAGTGTCAGTATTCCACAGAAAACATTAAACAGTGTGAAAAATATTTCAGTTTTTCATGTTTGCTGCGTTGACGGCAGAACCTGAGTGGAACCTCGCCCTATCCAAGCTTTACAGAGGATAGTTTTGGCAGCATCTCTGATTTGTTTGTTTTTAACCATGTAAATGAGCATATTATTGGCCGAATTTATGCTCATCAAAATCCAACATGTTGGCCCTAGTATCCGCATTAGGGACACGTTTTTCTTGAATTCTGAGCCGAAAAGATATATACCCGCAGGAACGGTATAAAACGCGCCACCGAAAACGATTATTATTAACAATGTTTGTGTGACTGCGACTTGACGTTTGTATTTAGCGGCTAAATTTTGGTCCGAAAAAACTTGCGTTTTATGCCCCAACCAGAGGCGTATAACGGCAATTAAATAGACTACCAGTGTCGAAGCGGATACAAAAAACCGGTAGGCTTCCGTGACGTGAACTGTAAACCATTCCGGTGTAGACCAGCCAGCAAGACAAACTTTAGGGTAGACTGCACCCACAGAATCAGAATACATATAAGACACAGACACCGTTAAACCGTACATCGCTAAACTGATCGCCCAACCACCCATTACAAACCGAGTCATAAAATGTTTATCGAGTTTCACGTACAATCGAATACTAGCGCAAGCAACCAATCTATCGATTGATATCATTAGCAAATGAGTGGGTATAGTATAGGCACTCAAAACGAACCAGTGGTTGTAAAACTTGGTCATACATTGCCATGGCGTTTGTCTTATGCGATCTTGACTTGTTAAAATCAGGTAGAGTCTGTAAGGAGCGGCCGTAATCTGCCCCAATCCCAGGATAGAGTCAGCAACCGCGAGTGATGCTGGTAAAACGTACTCCTTGCTTCTAAGTGCTTTTGTGGTTGTAAATATAATCACCAATAAGACGTTAGTCCCAATTTCCGCCAGACCCAAGCTCACGTAAGCGGAATAGATGAAATATGCAAATGAGTAATCAGGTCTGGATGCTGAGATATTACTATGGTTACGCATTTCAGGAGAATTCAGGCTGTTGCATCAAACTGAAATTAGGTATGTTACTGGTACATTAATTACAGTTATTGAACAAAACTAAAACTACGCTTCGACACATAAGTGAAAATGTGAATGAAAACTAAAATTAAAACGAAAGCAGAAACGGTAACAAGGCTGAAAACAAAAAAAGAAACTAAAACAAACCGAAAACAAAAACTTGACAAAAAATCCATGAAATGTCGTTTTAATTATTGTTTATAACTAATATCTTAAAATACATAATCATGCTCTTATTTATGAGTTGATTGACCAAATTAACCCTTTAATGCCCAGAGCATCTCACGCCAGGCAGCCTGATTCTGACATCTTCTAGTTTTTTGACCATTGCTCGAGGTACGTGCATCGGAGAAAGATTGCGAAACCACCATTCGATAGAGAAATGAATGTTGAACAAAACATCATCAGCCGATTAAGGGTCTAGGACGTACCGTTTTTGCGTTATAAGCGCTCAAAGTAGAGAATTTGTGAAACAATTGCGCCATCGCTCAGGCATGTACCTCCCCCTAGAGTATTAACACAAAAGTCGTGCGCTTGCCATAGTTGAAGGCTAGCAACAGAGTACCACGTATCTGATGCACACAAAGTTGACTGCTGGCGGCGCAACTCAAAATCTAAATGAGGTCACGAAGAAAATACTACTTTTGCAATGAAAAAAAGTTAAATTTGCACATTGCTTAGGGAAGCATAGGTTTTGTTGTTGGCAGAAGATTCAAAATTTGGCCACTAAATATAAAGATATAAGCTTTCTGAAAACACAATTTGCAGTTCAGCTGAATAGAATGAACAAATCAAGTTTTATGGCCCCCGATTGCGTATTCATCACGTGATGTGCCAAATGGCACCTGTGGGAATTAAAGGGTTAAATCCTCCAGACGGCAAACTCTTACTTAAATATAGCAATATATGTAGAACCATGAAAATTATCAATAACAATGCCACATAGCTAACTTTACACGGTCGAACCAACAGGTGTACGCCAAAAATTTTTAACAAGAATATTGCCTTGCACGAATTTTATACAAACAGCGTTCTAATAAATCCGCCTTTAGGTCGAATAATAATTTCGCCTTTAGGCGGAATAACACATCCGTAGTTATCAAACACAGAATTAGCAGATTCAAAAGTCCACCAAAGAAAATTTAAAGGTAAACTAAGGTACCGACATTAATCCAACTAATTGTACCTAATTAATTATGGTGTAAAAATAAATAGGAATTGACATCGGAAACTAGTTGAGCTGCCATTTCATTTCTATTTAAATCAGTCCCTTATTACGTAGGAAAGTATTATTTAATTAAATCAGCAGGGACCTTCACGGTGTTGAAAACTATTTCCGGAAGACAATATATTTTACTAAAAGTAAAAAAAGCCAAAAAAAACATATGGCGTATACATATTACCTACAGCTACGCTTTTTTTGGATGATGCTAAAATGAACGAAAACGGAACGAAAACGGAAAAGAAAACGAGCGAGTTGCTTCTTTTATTCAAATCCATGCATCATGTGCGGTGCTTTTCTTGATTTTAGATTGGCGACTTCTTATTTTTATGTAGTTAATGTTGTATGTCCGCGTGTTTTTTTTGTGGGGAGGCGGGTTGGGGGGGCGTTTTTAAGCTGGACACAGTAATAGCGCAAATAGTGCTTAGGGTTTGGGGGGGAATTTTGCGTCTGGTGCACGCTTACACGCGACAGCCAGCTGTGCAGCCAGCCTTCTCGTCATACCTACATTATCAAGTTTTCAACATCTTCAAGAATTTTCAACGTTTAGGTTAAACTTTCACATGTTATTCTGTAGTTTCAAAAATTAATTATAACATTATTTTTTTAATTTCGCAATATTTGTTCTTTGTCACGTTCCACTGTCTGTAAGGATCGACCATTGTGTGAGGGTTTGGGACGCAACTATTTATACCATCTCCAATTTTCAAAATAGGCCAGTATAAGTGTCTGAATCGTAAAAATTTAGTTTTCTCCAGTATTATCCTTTGAGCAGATTATGCACACAAAATGCGCCAGCTTAATTATTTAGTACTATAGTTGGTACTAGGAAAGGGAACGTTTAAACGGTTTGAACCGGTTGGAAACTGGTTTGAAAACGGTTTGAACCGTTTAAACGGTTTGAAACCGTTTAAACGTTTACGGGTTCAAAAACGCGGTGTTCGCACCGTTTAACGTTAAGTACGTTTAAACGTTTTAACGCGTTTAAATTTTTAAACGTTTAAACGTTTAAACGCGGTTAAACGTTTAAACGTTTACATGTATAATCGTTTAAGCGTTTTATACGCGTTTAAACGCTTACTTGTTCAACCGTTTAAACGTTTAAGCTTACGTATTCAACCGTTTAAACGTTTAAACGCGTTTAAACGCTCCCTTGTTTAACAGTCTAAACGTTTAAACGTTCAAACGCGGTTAAACATTTAAACGTTTAAGGTGGTAGTAACGTTTTTGACAGTTTTGCAGGAGTAACACTTGACAACTTACGATTAACCTTCAATCAATAATTTATAGTACGCATATTAATTTAGGAAACTATAATTTATTATGAGATAAATGCTTGCTAAAATAGCTTGAAACAATCTTTTTTAATTTTCACAGAAAATATTTTTCAGCCAATTACGACAATTTTTTGTAAATTTTATGTTTAGCTGAGCCAAAGTAGTAGCTAGTCAAAACGGCCGTTGATTGAAAAAAAAATTACACACGCGCATGTCAAAAACCTTCAATTTAGATGCCAAAACTTATCTTTCCGCTTTTCACTTTTCGAGATTACGTCACATTTATGTAACATTTCTTTTTGAACTAAAGTGCATTACACAAAAGTCCGCAAAACTTGACAACTACTAGAAAGATTTTGTTCAAAATTTGGGATAAATTGGCACACGTATGTGTATACTTTATACTAAAATTTCAAAAATTTTGTTTGCTTAAATTTTGCGTTACATCAATTTCATTCACAGAAATCTGTAAAACTGTACTTCCGTGAGCTAAATCTCAGTCTCGATGTTGCAATTTTTTCATGCGTTATTTTACATGTTTTTTAGACAATTTCTGATGTGTCAATTTTTTTATTTATATTAATGTAGCCTATTTCGTGAAAAAATTAGATTCAAAAATTCGTAAATATTCAAAATTAAAGGTCCGTAACTTCTTTTCTGCATCATATAAATGCACCAAACTTAGCATTAAATTTCAACTTGTTACTGGCTATGTCGGTGTAAAGAATGAAGTTATTTTGAGTTACACTGTCAGTTTTACAAGCAAAACAAGAAAAATGCAAAAATTCACGAAATTTGACTACTTTGACAGTGTCTGCTGACTAGCTCGTTACAGATTTAAGCTAGATAATGTGCATAAGTGTAGTTTCAGTCAAGTTTTTTAACGTTATAAAGACAGCTATTAAATTCATTGGGTCAATCAAAAGTTATAGCACGTTATAAAAACTGTCGAAAACGTAACTACCACCTTAAACGTTTAAACGCGGTTAAACGTTTAAACGTTTAAACGCGTTTAAACGTTTAAACGGTTAAACGCGTTTACGTTTAAACGTGTAAACGGTCAAAAATGTTTACACCCGGAAAACGGGTTTAAACGTTTAAACGCGTTTTCTCATCTGTAAACGCGAGCGTTTAAACGTTTACAGATTATTGTAAACGTGCCCATGCCTAGTTGGTACTAAATCTGAGTATTCTTCTACTTTTTTAAATATGATCATTTCAGTTTTTGGCGAAGTAAAGCTTCTAAAGTCCAGTTGTTTTTTTCTGAATAAAATAATGGAATTGACAACTGAACACTATAAATACATACACATCTTGATATTGACTGTAGCTATTGTTTAACAGTAAATATGTTTTCTAACTATAGCACTTAAAAAAACCAAAAACAGAAAGTCAGTCACATTTGTTGCAGAATAAACAAATTCAGTCTCGGATTTCGAAAAATTAAGTAAATAATTTGTGCGTGTTTGTGGAGTCTAAAAATCTCAAGCGACGGTTGCTATACATTATCAAAAGAAAAACAAAGCAGCAGCTCTCCATGAGCGAATAAATGGTTTTCCTGTAAGCCTCAGCGGCACCAGATCTTTATACTTTTTTGGTCCCAGTGTTAGTATGACTGGAATTTTACTCTTGGTATCATACATAGCGTATAAGTTGCCATAATTGGGTGGTAAGATATTAAATTTACAATTAATTAAGGAATTTTTAACTGTTTTACTGCATCGAAACTGATAATTTGTTCACTAAAGTCCTCAAAGCTTTCACTAACAGTTTCTACCATATATAATAATTTATGGTGGGATTTTGAAAATAACGTTTACCCTTTTGGCCTTTTGGCCAGAATTTCGATCTGCTGTTGCAGTGTTGTCATTTTTTTCACTAAACGGGGTTACATTAGCTAATCCAAAACATGAGCTTCTAATTTCAACTCTGTGAAAGTGGGCAGAATGACACATTCCAAATAAATCCTGCTTTTGTTATGAATCGCGTATGTGTAGGTGTGCACAAATAGCTTAGATCATATCTGTCTTGAAAAAAAACAATGCAATAACTAACGTCAATAACTAAGTGCACGCTGCTATTGACTAATCAATTCACAGCGTGCATTATAATCTGGTTAACTATTGCACTGCTGTAGGCGTGCATCTTAGTTATTGACTTATTGGACTGCATTATTCCTGTTGTGCCACAACAAAACAGGTCTTTAATGTTGATTCTGGCATTATAACACGAAACTGCGCTAAATCTGCATCTGTCTACGTGTTGAACGTCAGCTCATATGTGTAAGTGCGTGTGTCACCTAGTTTTTTAGTGTATTCGTTGCTTAATCCTAATCAGATTTCCAGAATTGAATCGACTGTTCTGCTATAAGACGGAAATGTCGGGTCGGAAATCTTCAAAAATGAGCTGCCGGAGTGTATTCGAACCTCCAATCTTCCGATTACGGATCGGATGCCCTACCAACTGAGCTAACCGGCCACATGCACATTGTTGATGTAAAGCAGTATCAAGTAAAATGTAAAACAGAGCTACTCAAGTGTCAGTCTGAACTGAACATAAAAACGGCAATTAGAGCTGCAATAAATTAAATTCAAATGGAGAAACTCATAAGTTTAAGCATCGTGGGTGCTTACCAACATATTTAATGTTTCTGTGTCTCTTGGAACAGTGATGGTGATTAGTTAGCGTAACCAGTTATTAACGGTTCACCTCGGGAACGTCTGACATAAAACCTATATTTAAGTAAAAATTTCGCCGTTTTTCTTTGAGTGTAATTTTAGGTATTTGTACGTTTAAGTACATTATGAACAGTTACTTCTGTTTGAACAGATATTTTAGTTGGCGGAATTTTGTAGTTCGTGTCATGTCTTGTCATTCAATACACTATGCACTTATCACTCAGTAGAAGATCTCGTTGGTACATAATTTGTTGTACAGCTACGCTCTTTTTTCAGTTGACACTAAAATGAACGAAAACGAAAAGAAAACGAAAAAGAAAACGGAAACGAAAATGAAATGAAACGAAGCCAACTTTTTCGGCTTGCGCAATAAAGTTTAACGAAATTTACGAGCAAAAGACAAATTATAAGCAGCATTTAGCTGCAAATTTATTACAATTTTTTCATCGAAGAGGGTGCTGAATTTTCAGCTTATTTCATCAATGCTTACATCTAATTATTGAACATGCGCAAAAATCTTAATATAGAATATGCATAAATGAAAATTTTTTGTTGAAATAGATACTTGAAAAGACTGAAAATATAGAAAAAATTGTGTCAATATGAAAATAAATAATAATTTTTAAAATTTTATTTTAATTAATTTTGCTTATTAATTTTAATGACTTTATCTTGAGAAAACGGCCTAGTACCAGTTCGCAAACCGCCCCAGTTCGCAAACCGACAGTCTCGGTTCGCAAACTTTTTAATTACGGTCCAACTTTTGTCAGGGGCCCGGTTCGCAAACTCTGAGTCTCGGTTTGCAAACTCCTATTTAGTCCAATCAACACTTAATCTAACAGACACACAAAGACCAATACAAAATAAACTGAATAAACGCATAGGGGGAATTGACGCGAACTTTTAATTAGCTTGTGCCACACTTTTTTGTGTAAGCAGAACGGGTCTTTTTTGTCGGGCAATAAAGTTAAACTTTAACTTTAACTGAAATTAAAAAATTTAGAGGTCTTACTTTAGCGATAACTTTAACTTAAATTAAAGCAACCTTACTTTAACTTTAAATCAAAGTTATTTTATAAAAGTAATATAAAAGTAATTAATTTTTGGTTAACTTTAACTTTAACTTAAATGAAAATGGTTTGACTTTTTGCCCTACTTTTTTGTGTTTTTTCAGCTTGAAACAATGCTGACATTGCCAGTAAGTGCAATCATTTTTGGTCGAAAGTTTGCTAAATTCATAACAAAAACCAGGCACTATAATACAACCGAAAATCAACACAACACTGGTACAACACTATAGTACAACAACACTGGTTTGCCAAATTTGGAATTACCATATCTTGGGTCTGGAAAGTTTTCACCCAATTCGGATACGAAAAGCAAACCATGGAGTGAGTATGAATAAAAACCCTGTTTATTTATACTGTAAAAGTGATATTATATTGCCCAAAGTCTCCCGCTGATAATCGTTGTAAAATTTACATTCATTATCTGCAACCTGAGAGGTAAAATTTCTATGCATAATCTTTCAATTGTTTGCTCAGTGAACTTTGACCTTTAACATGGTGTGTTGATGAGTTAATATGCAGGGGGTAAGAATATTTTTGTAGTACACTTTTGTGTGAGGTCTTTGTTACGTAAAAATAATAAATACGTAAGCTACTATGTTTGCCTCCTAAAAGAAAGTTTGCGAACTGGTACTACGAGTTTGCGAACCGGCACTAATTAATAATGAGTTAAAAAGTTTGCGAACAGGGCCTAAATTTGCGAACTGGGCCCATAAAGTTTGCGAACCGGTACCCAATCGAGAAAACGGTCGGTGTAAGGGATTATAAAAATATTTTGTCATTGCAAAGTTGCAAAGTACAAACATTGCACCCTGTTTGCAAAGCACGTAAGGAGTAGATGCCTTGACCTCAGCTACTACGAATCCCTTTGTCGGCTTTAATAAAATTTCCCAGTTACTCTAGCCAAGTTGTCAAGAATTGACAACTAAAGAAAACGAAAACGAAAGGAAAAACTAAAATGAAGGAAAACGAAAGAAAAACGAAAACGAAAACGAAAAAGAAAACGAAATAAATTTCAACTGAATAAAGAGCGTAGCTGTAAGATAAACGGCCGCTTGCACCAACCTTATTCTCGAGCTATTCTTATTCTTTTGCTATTTTCGAGTGCTGTTCACCATCTTACAAATTTCAAAAATAATATCAATGTGTGGTGATTAGTTAATGTGGACTTATTATCGAGGAAACAGTGAAAACAAATCTAATGAATAGGTTTTTAGGGTTGAACAAGATCAGCTATTCTTGAGTTTTTCTATTCTCGAGCTATTCTATTTTGGTGCAAGCCAGTGAAAAATACTTCAAGTTTAATTGCATAAACAACTTTATTGAAGATAAAAACGCTTTGAATTTTGTGCTTACACAAGGTGCTGAAAAACAGTAGGTACTTCAATATTTTGCATACACATTTTGCAGTAACATAATTGTTTGCTGCACAACAGGTTTTAGCTGACCTACTGGTCAGCTTAGTTGAAAGTAATTCTTAATACTTACTGAAGGTTTTGCCGCAGATCGGGCTTGTTCAAAACAGATTTAATATAATTTTACGCTATATAGCTTTGTAGTTTGCACCGTAACAGAGCGTATAAATTACTGAGTGCACTCTACATCGCGCTATAACCTTCACGTAGACACTGTTGGTAACATATTTTACTTAAGAGAAGTTTGCTGTTTTGTATGTGCTTAAAAAAGCTGTTTATGATAAATGTTGTGCAATAATTTGCACATTTGATTGTTTTTTGCTGTTTAATATACAGTAAAGCAACGCCTAACATGAAGTAAAGCAAGTAAACAATTTTCTTTAGTGCTGCAAAACGCATAGTTCCGATGAACGATCACTAAACAAAATTAAAATAGATAATAAAGATAATGGCTTCAGTTTCGTGAACAATTTATTTATTCTTCACTAGAACTTACTGAACTAACCAGAAATAACTTCAACATTTTCAAACAAACAAGAAAAAAATGGCAGTTCTCTAACTTTAATTAGTGCAATAATCTACGTTATTCGAGAGCTATTCCCTACGTAACTCATTATTTTTCAATTAATATTTATTCCAAAAATAACACTTCTGGAGCTTGTTAGATGTTGGTGAAATAAAGTTTTGCTATTGTTTAGCTACTCTATACTTCTGTTTGTCCATTCTAACGCAAAAAACAGTTGTATACACAACTAAAATATACACAAATATAATTAGGTATACATACTGCTTTTATAATATGTTATTACCAATTGATAAATGACTAGGTCTAACCATTAGACTCTAATGTGAGCCGCAATTCAGGAAAATATGTCAAAATGTAAAAGAAAATCAAAATGTGAACTTCTGAATAATTTGTGGAAAATAAAACGCCATTATGGAAAGTCCTCTAATTCTGCTACACAAAAAAGATTTCGCATACAGTCAAGCATCAACAGAGCATCATCATCACAGTTGAAAAAACAGACTACGTTTTATGACAGATTGTCTACATTTCATTAAAAATTTTGTTTAATATGTGCGTATACTTTGATATTGCGAGCTATTTAATGGCCTCCTACAAGAACTTGAAAACCTCCTAGAAAATGTCAACCTTAACTGTCCAATGCTGTCCAGTCAGCCAAGTACAGTAAGCGTAGAAGGAGGTTCCAATGAGGTACAAAACTTATATGGTAAAACTAAGCAAGTTGCAAATTTGTAGTTTTATTGTCACTAATATGTATTGTAAGTTTTGACACTTTGTTAATACTTTTAACATTTGAAATACATCACACATGCCAACAGTGTAGTCAGTCAACCACGATTGTGTGCCGCTATAGCCACATCTATAGAACTACATTGACAGCTGTCTGTCAGTTTCTCTGCAGAGTTCTTACTAAAAAACACTACACTTGTCTTTCGTGGGGAGGGTCATAAGTTTTGGGCAGCTTATGTCTTTATTTTTTTTCTTTTTGCTATAAAACTCGGTTTTTTACAGCTACGCTCTTTTTTCAGTTGACACTAAAATGAACGAAAACGAAAAGAAAACGAAAAAGAAAACGAAAACGAAAATGAAATGAAACGAAGCCAACTTTTTCGGCTTGCGCAATAAAGTTTTACGAAATTGACGAGCAAAAGACAAATTATATGCAGCTGTATCAGCATTTAGCTGCAAATTTATTACAATTTTTTCATCGAAGAGGGTGCTGAATTTTCTGCTTATTTCCTCAATGCTTACATCTAATTATTGAACATGTGCAAAAATCTTAATATAGAATATGCATAAATGAAAAATTTTTGTTGAAATAGATACTTGAATACTGAAAACGAAAACGAAAAAGAAAACTAAATAAATTTCAACTGAAAAAAGAGCGTAGTTGTAGTTTCGTCGCTGAAATGAGTGCAAAAAGTATTTTACTTTTTAAGTGAATATAATGACTTGGATTGTCGAGTTGAGTAAAATAAACTTTGTCACGTTTGCCATTTTACAAGCAACACACTATACACAAACCTTAGGCATTACAGTATATACTACAGTAGCACTCATTGTCCTTTTATGTTTGGCGCCTTTAGTGACCTGAAGTGGCCTCATAAATTTTCCACTCCTGGAGAAAATGTGGATATAGCAGCACAGAGCCGTCAACCACCCCCAAACAATAGGCATGTTATTTAATGGTGTCACTCAAAATTACTGACTGTTAGCACTCAAAATTGCAGGCAGATAGTTGGCCGACTAAATGTGACCGCCTGCTGGCTTGAGTACTTGTGTAAACACTGCAGATTCAGATTGCAAATTTAATTAATAAAATTTAGTTATGCCTAGAAAGTCATCATGTTCCTTCTTACCTAAATTAAAAATATTTGCAATATCATTCAATTGAAAAATAATAAAAATAAAAGCAACCTCAGTGTGCACTTAAAACAAGTGTGTTGTTTCGAATATCATATAATAGTTGTGGTACGTGAGTGTGTGCCAGGGCCGTAGGCATAATACATGTAGACGGGGTCTCAGACTGAGGGTTAACTTGCCTGTGGTTTTTCGAAATTTTAAGATCGCCTTGAAACCTGCGGGGGGGGGGGGCTTGAACGTAAATAACGCAATAACTTGCACCTGCTTAAATATTTCATTCATCTAAGTTTTTAGGTCAAATTTGAGAGGGGGAGCAAGTCTCGACATCTCAAATCTGGGGGACTTTCCCCCCACGTATATCTGCGGCCATAGGTCTGGTAAGTCATTGTTAATATGCAAGTCTAATTGGAGCCGTTTATGGTCGGCATGCCTTTGTACATTGTCTGGGCCAGTCTACCACGTTTTGAATGGCAACAGTCAGTAATTTTGAGTGAACCCATTAATTTTTTTCCAAACAACAGGGCATCAGTAATTAGGGTCAATAAAACAATCTTGTCTCGGGCCTAGTCTTGTAGGAGGTTTTCAAGATCTTGTAGGAGGCCATTAAATTATTTCCTTTGATATTACTAACACTTACTGTCTGCAAGTACTGATTTTGCATGAGTTAATGCATAATACCTATTGTACGGCCTGCATACACAGCCTGGCCCATACGCAGCCTGGCCCGTGTTCGCAATTCTGATAAAATACGCAGACTGGCCTACCGTGCATACACAGTCTGGCCTCCGCTAAATAAATTGGAATACTGTAGCGTGTCAGCCAGCAAAAATGTCGAGAAACTTTTTCGGATTGTCGGGCATGACCCGTGTTACAGGAATTACATATAACACATACAGCAATTACGTGAGTATTACCTTAACACACCTGGCCTTTGGCAGAGTTTTGGCAGGCTCTAATGCTCTACAGATGGATTTAAAAAAATTGAACATACCCTTTTCAAAGAAATATTCACTTTCGTATTTTCGCAAAACAGTGTTAACCATAGAATACGAATTCACGCTCAAAATAATTTGACATTATCGACGTATTCACGCTCTTATGTGCAAAGAAAAAGTTGTCTAACTTGTCTTACGCTATTATTACGAAGTGTACAGTCAGTAACGTTATTTCATTAATTAATATTAACATTAAAAGTAGCTATTTAAAATACTTTTAGTATTGATAATTTTATTAATATTAAATTAAAAATAGTTTGGGAATTATATTTATATTAATACTTTATTAAAAATATTCTGGGACTTATATTTATATTAATATTAAAAATAAATTAGGTATGTTATTTATATTAATATTAAATTAAAAAGTTTTCGACAGCTCTATTTATATTAATAGTTTATTAAAAATATTTCAGGTACTTTACTTATATAGATATTAAATTAAAAATATTTTAGGAATCTGTATATTAATATAAAATTAAAAATAAATTGAAAATAATATTTATATTAGCATTAAATTAAAAATATTTCAGGGTCCATATTTATAGTAATAGTTTATTAAAAATGAAATCCCAATATTTGAATAACGGTATCAGTCAGTCTGTGTTCTGCCTCTGCGGTGTGCGGCCGCTCTTGATCAGTTTCTATGCCCTGTATTTTATGTGTTGTTTTCAGCCAAAATGGCCTTGTTTACCTGCCCTGTTGTTTCTATTAAGCTCTGTTGAATTTCCGGGTTCGTTCCGCGTTCAGTCTTGGCCCTGGCTTAGCAGCCAAGCGTATTTGCTGCGTTCCGTCTGATCCGTTGCGCCTACTGCGCCTTACCCAGTAGTCTAGGTAAGCCCCCTAGTCCCCGTCGTTGTCCGGCAACCCCGGCCCGCACGGAAGACCGCGCTCATCATAGGCAAAGGGATAGAAGGAACGACTTCTTCTGAGCGGACACCTGCCGTTCCTGCTTGGGCCATTTGTCAGCGCTGCATGAGTTGCCTTACGAATGTGAATTAAATATGAACAGTGGAATAAGATGCGGTGATAATTTATATCACAAATTGTGTATAAAGTTAGCACGCTAGCTTCATAAGCACAAAACATAGCCACACTAACTTACATCCTTCAGTTCAACAACTTTAACTCCCAGCGATCAAACTAGCAATATTACCATATGTAATATGAATATTTTGTTTGGCAATTACAGTTCACAGTAACTTTTGGCAATGCCAGGTGTAAAATTTAATTAATTTTCCAAATTTAGACAAATATCAGATATATAATGTAATGCGAATTAACTAGAAATATCTGTACCCAAAAAAATCTCATAATTATCGCAAATGATTTTGGCTGTGATGCCGCGGACATGATAAGCAAATTTAAATTTAGAACTATAACTTAGTTATTGTACTTAGTTACTGTACTATTGAAATTTACCTACTTCAGCTTGTTGATTGTTTTAAGAAATGCAAAAAACAGAAGAACAAAATGATAAGACCTACGAATACAAGCTGAGAAAATTAAGTAACTGGACCGGCAAAAACAGTCGCTGCAAATTTTGACCTGATTTAGGTACATCCTTCAAAATTATTGATTTTAAATGTCTGAGAAAGCGCCTCTAGGATTTGTTCATTCCGATAAACCAGTTTTTAGCGAGTTTAGCGACGAACAACCGGAACAAGTGTGGAATTATTGGCGTCCAAACTAAAAGCATTCACGAATTTTTAATTAGTTTGAATATTTTTTAAGTAAGCCCTACTGTTGACATCGTTGGCCTATGTCAAATCAGCAGCTCCGTGTTTCAGGCTGGCGATACTGTTCCAGCACTCGGCCAGGGCAAATCCGCTACTCGGAGCCACACAAGCAAGGAACTGTAAAGGTTCCAACAGCTTGAACAGTTTTAGGGTCGATTCATACTTACAGCCGTATGTCAGTTCAGCCTGCAGAATGACGTCACTAGCAGGATTGTGCAGGGGATCAGCCAGTGCCTGTGACGTCATTATTTCGTCATTTTTTTGACAGAACGGACATACGGCTGTAAGTATGAATTGAACTTCGGACTGTAAACAAGCAGCAATTTTATGCAAAATTTCTAGAGTTTTGATCCATGGTCACAGCAGAATTGCAGTCGTGACCAACAGAAGTAAATAAGTTAAATATGTTGAAAAAGGATTTTGCTATTTTGTGAAAAAAAGTAAAAATTATGAATAGGAACGAGCCTGAGACTTTTGTGTGGACTTGGTCAATGCTAAACACTGCAACCAAGAGTACATAATAGCGTCTCACTCTATATAGAAGAAGAGTGAGACACTCTCCATCCTGCCTGTGTTCTAGCACAGGCAGATGTGCTGGTCGTTTTCAGGCTACATGTTGACATTCTGTGCAAAATGTGGCTGGCCATTCAGCGCGTAGATTCTCTGCGTAACACACTTTAGTATATAATCGCTGATGCGTTGATAAGCATTAATATAGAGATAAAAGTTAAGAACTCATTATTATTCATTTCTGCTTGCAAAAACATTAAAAAAGCTTTGCAAATACCTTTAGGGATAATTTGGCAAACTTTCAGCGAAATTGGTTGAGAAACTTTTTAGATATAAACTTTTCTGAATTTCTTAAAAGTTTCTCAATCAATTTCATTGAAAGTTTGCCAAAATATCCCCAAAGGTATTTCCGAACCTATTTAATGTTTTTTCAAGCAGACTATAAATAAATAATGAGTTATTAACCTTTTATCCCTATCTCGTTTTATGATAGGAGCACGTGCACAGGCGTCTGGCCAATCAGAGAATAGGAGCTTGCTTCTGAATGTCCAGCCACATGTTGCACAGAATGTCAACTTGTAGCCTAAAATCGACCAGCGCATCTGCCTGTGCTATAACGCAGGCAGGCTGGAGAGTTACTCACTCTTCTTCTAATATAGAGTGAGACGCTGTTATGTACTCATGCTGCAACCCAACCCTCAACTTTTGTAGCCACGATTATTATTCTTCTTAAGCCATGAAGTCTTCCTTAAACAACGCAGGGACTAAACTACAAAACTTGAGTGGCACCTTGCTCACCTGTCACCTCAACCCGACACCAGATTTAACCGTAGTCCTCCAAGTCTACCTTATTCAACCCCCTCCCAGGGCCACACACTCACGGTTTGCTGATTACCTGCAATGATAGGGTTGGCCAACCTCAGAATAACGCGTGGATCAACATCCAATATATATAAACCATGCAGGACTGCACTTGCGCGGTCATAAACACACCTGATACGACCCTTACCCCCGATCCATCCCACATTTCGTTCCCCAATTTAAAAAATAAAAAAATAAACAGCGTAGCACCCCACAACCCTCGGTTGACCCTTCAGGTTTCTTCAGCTTTGTATGTGTGCATGTTTTAAATTTACCCAACCTAGGACACGAGTTTCGACAAATCAACACACCACAACGCTTAACAATGACAAACTTCTGTTCGGTTAGTGTATGTTTTGTGTAGCTATCAAGGTGTTTGCGAATAAAAAAACACGGTGCAATTTGCGTTGTAAGCCAGTGCAGACTCTCAGTTGTAAACTGAAGTCTGTTTGAGTCTTCTAGTTGAGCTCACATAGCAGAAATTAGTCTCTGAATGACCATGTTTTGTACAGCAACTACTCAAACATTAAGCTTACAGAATAAACGACACTGTAATAAACGCGTACTCGACCAATTAGGTATAGAAAGTGGTTTTCAAATATCTTTGGGCCTGTTTCAAAATTGGACTTAACTGGACTTGACTTAACTGGACTTAAACCAGCGGACTTAAGTGGACTTAAAACCTGTTTCAAAATTCCCGGATTTAGCTGGACTTAAATAAGTCCGCTGCTATTTTAAGTCCAGTCAAGTCCGATTTAACTGGACTTAAAATTGCAGCGGACTTAATTAAGTCCAGTCAAGTCCAGTTTTTTTTGAAACACAGAATTAATTAAGTCCGACTTAGTTAAGTCCGACTTAATTAAGTCCGATCCTGTTTCATAAATAACTTTGCGCATTGAGCGTTTGGATTGCCCGCATGCTTACGTTTATAACTTTTGACTTAATTTATCGTTTTGCAAGTGTAAGGTGTCATTCGAAAGCTCAGAAAATGGGCTTTTTAATGATGCACTTTTTAAAAAAGTTACTATTAATTTCTTTCAAAAAATCATCCTAAATCTTCTTATTTTGAGTCCATTACGCTTTTAAAAATACAGTGAAACTGAATTTTCTTCAATTTTAAAAACGTATAGTTACGAACTGAAACGGATAAAATCGATATATATTGATAAAAAGGCAGTAAATGTTATCGTTTACACACTAAAACCATGAGCTCTTTTTTGCATACATTAGTTTTTTTATTACTCTTATTTTTCCGGATTACTTATTACTTAACGGATTAGACTTAATTAAATCTGGAATGTAGGAATTGGATTTCGGATTTATCGGATTCAAAGTTTCAGACTGACTAAACGGACTTATTTTAGTCCGATCCAATTCCTAAAATACCACCGGATTTGAGTTTTTAATCCGTTTCAATTCCTAAAATACTTTCGGATTAAACGTGCTGCTGGACTTAATTACGTCCGCTGAGCAAAAATCCAATTCCAAAAATGGATTTATTTAAATCCGTTTAATATTCGGATATAAAACTACATGCAAATTGTAGGATTTTAAATCCGCGTAACGTTACGCGAATTTAATGGATTTAAAGGCAGGGTGCGTCTCATTTAATTGCTTATAACTTTAGACTACTTTAACCGATTTGGACGATCTACTTGTCAAATGAAAGCGCATAAATTAGGCTTTTCAACTGCATAAACTTTGACATTTTATTTTTTAGTTATACTCTAAATAGTGGTTATTATTAACTAAAAACACACACACTCGCTACTTCTAAATTAAGTAATTTTTTATTTTCAAAGACTTTGGTGGTTTTTGATGCCTATTACAAGCACGCAACATCAAAAAATTCTAAATTCTTAACCGTTAACTAAAAAGGCTTTTCGAAACGCCAAGTTATTATACAATTTTGTCAATTTTAGTTGCGTTCAAACTCCCGCTGAAAAACCTATAATGCTTACCGTTTGCGTGTTCCATGTGATCAATATACACACATGCAGAAATGCACGTCATGCTCACATCTGCGTTCACATATGCAGCGCCAGCAAACCATACATGTAACAGGGTCAAAATTTTGGAGGGGGGGGCCTCTCCGGCCAAATTTTGGTGACCCTCCCACCCTGATCGACCAAAAATATCGAAAATTTTGTAAAATTTTCCCAAAAAAGTGCCATTTTTACTAAATTTTGCGAGCATTTCGGGGACCCACCCCCCGGCACCTCGATTTTGGAGGGGGGTCCCCCCCATCCCCCTTCATACATGTGTGGCAGCAACAAACATGCTCCGAAAGTCACGTGCTTATTTTTACTTTTTGAATTGTCCAGTCAGTCGGCACGCGCTGAAAATCAATATTTTGAAAATCACCAGTCACAGCGGCGTATTGTGACAAAAAAATCTACGACAATCACGCTTGGAAGTAGCACCATATGCCCAAACAACGCTTATATCTCAGATCTGTCAGTCAGCAGCTGTCTAAAGTCTGACTAAAACAAGCACTTTTTGCGATTAAGGTTAAACTTAAGTTGGATAGATTCCGTTGCGACGTTCTTGCTGTGCTGATATTCTTCGAAAATAAAACGCGGCACTTAACTTATGCTCAGAGATGCACGGGAGCAATGGCCGAGGATAGGCGCCGGTGCCCGACCTCTGGCATTCCTAAATATGATTTTTTCTAGCAATAGCCAGGAATTTTTGCGATTATTCGGTTGTCGAAATATTTTTTTGGTACTTTGTCGACTTTTTTATGCTGAATTCCGGGGACCTTCCCCCCACTGATTGGCCAAAAATACCGCATTTTAGGGAACCTCCCACCGGACCCTCGATTTGGGAGGGTCCCCTCATCCAGCCCTCATACATGTGTGGTCGGAAATTATGGTTACTTTTGATATTTTGGCCAGTATTTGGTACTTGGTTTGTCATTAAAGAGAAAGTATATATATTATAGTATAGTATAGTATAATATAGTACTTCGTAGCTAATTTTTTTGGCTGCTAACTTTTCAAGTTTACTAAAAAAATTAATTCTAACTGACTTCTAAATGCATATTATCAACGTTTAGCACTCCTCTATTTGACTTTTAAGGCAAGTTTAATCATTATAACTTGCCTAAAAATGTCAGTGCTCGGGTAAAAAAGTTTATTTAACCGTTTTTTGGTAATTTTTCGAAAAGTTAAACTGATGAAAATTATATCATAAAAAAGGCCAATTATTACGCTATCGTTTGACATATAGATGATCCAAATCGGTTAAGGATGTCCAAAGTCATAAAGGATTATGTGAGAGCAATCAGGCACTTAAGTCCGTTAAGTCCGCGTAATGTTACGCGGACTTAAAACACCAGCAATTACATGTAATTTTAAGTCCGCGGACTTAAGTGGACTTAAATAAGTCCAATTTTGAAACACGCAAAATTTAAGTCGGACTTAAAAAAGTCCAGCGACGATTTAAGTCAACTGGTAAATTTGAAACAGAATCGGACTTAAAATTTAAATCCGACGTTTATTTTGAAACACGATTGGACTTAATTAAGTCCGCTGACAGCGTTAAGTCCAATTAAGTCCAGCTAAGTCCACTTAAGTCCGATTTTCTGTTTCAAAATTCAAGATTTAATTAAGTCAAGTCAAGTCAAGTCCAGTTAAGTCCAATTTTGAAACAGGCCCTTTGAAAGTCAATGTGCGTTTTACTTAGTTTTGGGATGACTTTTGTTTTTTGTTGTTGCTGCTTGTTTTGAATAAGTCTGCAAGTAATTAAATTCATTACCTAGTTTTTGATAATTGAAGCGTCAGTTAATAAAAAATCATGTTTAGGGCTTTGAAAACTATTAGAAAGGACTAATTTGGCCATTTAGGCCCTACAGTAAGCTTGCTAACAACAACAAACCAAAGCTAGCTGGCTGGCCGCCTGGGCCAACTTACACACAATCACACCTTATAAAAAATTTACACACAAACACGCTCACAAATTTGCCACAGCGAATACGTGTGAGACGTGCAATTTACGTAGGGCAAAACAAATGTGAAGTCCTGTCGCTACTGAGGTAGCGACAGGAAAAATTAAGTCCAAGCTGCGCTGTCTCGACTTTGTGCAACAAGTGTTAAGTAATTCGTCGATGCTTGTATTTTTGATGATTCCGAAAAGCATAAAAACGCGGACGGCTGTGGCCTTAGAAAAAATAACTGAGTGCAATTTCTTTTCCGATTTCTTGACTTTTTATTTCTTGACTGACAAACTTCCTCAATTTCTTTATTCTGACATTTTGATTGTAGGTTGCTGATAAAATTAATTTTATATAATTTTCGACAGTAGGTAATTGTTGATCCAGCAGGGTTGACCGTTCTGTTTAGACTATTTCTCTAAGTGCATAGGCCTGTAGCGGGATAGAAAAAAAAATAAATTAAAAAATCAAATAAAATAAAAAAATGCTACATAGCCACAGAATAGAGATGATGTCTTTACGAAGCATTAGCGAACAGGTTACGGTTTAGGCCCGTTTTCCCCCACCACAATTTTTTGTACCTAATGCTACGCCAAAAACTCTCTCTCTAAGTCCATATACCCAGGGTGGTATGTGGAGGGTAAACTGACAGTGGTAGAAAGTTCGGGAAATCAATGAATTTATTATCTACGATTTTATGTTTTATACTTTCACAAAGTTTCCTTTGGTTCTAAATATGTCTTTTACATATACTTAGTTATTTCTTTTGAGATACTTCGTGTTGATTTTCTAACCAACAGGTGAATGAATTGTAAATGGACCTGTGTAGGCGTAATGTAATGTAATTCATTGATATGTTCCAACGTTAAAATTAAAAAATGGATCTGGGCTGCCGATAATGGCCATAAGTTATAAATGCTGAATTTTTTTATCCTGTGCTTATGAAACAGCTTTTGTAGATTTTTATATCTATCTGTCTATTTTTATTTCATTTTTCATTTTTATTTTATTTATTTTATTTTTAGTTTATTTTATTTATTTTTTATTATTTTTTCTATCTATTTCTATCTATATTATTTCTATCTCTTCTGTAGATGCTATCACCGTTTCTTCATACTGTGACTACACAAATTTTTCCCCGGCGAGATATATGATTTTTTAATTGAATGTGAATGAGTGAACGTATTAAAACTACATGCCAATAATTCCTTGATATAGATTCTGCTATGATACTGAGTTTGCACTGTAGAACCAGTAAAAAATTTATCTGTCGATGTCAATTTATTTATTTATTTTACAGTCGACGTGTAAATTGCCTGCTTTAAACATAGAGGGACAAACCTCTATCAAGGGGGTACCTAGGTTACATATAAATATTCGAATAAACAAGCAGCATGCAGCTGCTTTCAGTTGTCTACTGCTCGTCAAATTTTTCAAAACTTTGCTGCGCAAGCCAAAAAAGTTGGCTTCGCTTCAATTCACTTTCGTTTTCGTTTTCTTTTTCGTTTTCGTTTCGTTTTCGTTCATTTTAGTGTCAACTGAAAAAAAGCGTAGTTGTAATAGTAGTCTTACTTGGAAAATGTTTGACAATCTTTTGTTGCCCCTTATTCGTTATTTCAAATGTAAATATATGCGGTACAATCGTCCTGTTTTGTAAGTACTGCAAGACATAATGTCCCTAATTTATTTTTGGACAAACTACATATATTACTAAATAGAAAATGAAACGTTAAACTTTTGCTCAGTAACATGCTTTATTTTTCCTGTCGCTACCTCAGTAGCGACAGGACTTTACATTTGTTTTGCCCTACGTAAATTGCACGTCTCACACGTATTCATTGTGGCAAATTTGTGAGCGTGTTTGTGTGTAAATTTTTTATAATGTGTGGTCGTGTGTAAAGCTGGCCCAGGCGGCCAGCCAGCTATCTTCGGTTTGTTGTTGTTAGCTAGCTTACTGTAGGGCCGAAATGGCCAAATTAGTAGTTTTCCATAGTTTTCAAAGCCCTAAGCGTAATTTTTTCACTAACTGACGCTTCAATTATCAAAAACTAGGTAATGAATTTAATGACTTCCAGAATTATTCAAAACAAGCAGCAACAACAAAGACAAAAGTCATCCCAAAACTAAGTAAAACGCACATTGACTTTCAAGGATATTTGAAAACAACTTTCTATGCCTAATTGGTCGAGTACGCGTTTATTACAGTGTCGTTTATTCTGTAAGCTTAAGGTTTAAGTAGTTGCTGTACAAAACATGGTCATTCAGACACTAATTTCTGGTAATGTGAGCTAGGCTAGACTCAAACAGACTGCAATTTACAACTGTGAGTCTGCACTGGCTTACAAACGCAAATTACACCGTGTTTCTTCTTTCGCAAACACCTTGATAGCTACACAAAACATGCACTAACCGAACAGAGGTTTGTTATTGTTAAGCCCTGTGGTGTGTTGACTTGTCGAAATTCGTGCCCTAGGTTGGGTAAATTTAAAACATACACACATATAAAGCTGAAGAAACCTGAATTGTCAACCGAGGGTTGTGGAGTGCTACGCTGTTTTTTAATTGGGGCACGAAATTTGGGATGGATCGGGGGGAAGAGTCGTATCAGGTGATCAGGTGTGTTTATGACCGCGCAAGTGCAATCCTGCATAATTTATATTGGTTGTTAATTCAGGCGTAATTCTGAGGTTGGCCAACCCTGTCATTGCAGGTAAATCAGCAAACCGTGAGTGTGTGGCTCTGGGAGGGGGTTGAATGAGGTAGACTTGGAGGACTACATCTAAATCTGGTGTCGGGTTCTCTACGTGAGCAAAGTGCCACTCAAGTTTTATCGTGGCGACAAAAGTTGTGGGTTGGGTTGCAGTGTGTAGCATTGTCTAAGTCCACACAAAAGTCTCAGGCTCGTTCATCTTCACTATTTTTTCTTTTTTTCACAAAACAGGCAATCCTTTTTCAACATATTTAACTTCATTTGACGTAAAATTTATATACAGTCTTACAAAAATACCGGAAAACCTTTATAAAAGTTTAAAAAATGTGAGCGACAGGTTAAACTTCTTTTGAAGGGACTTCTTCCAGGTGATGTCTATTCTACCTATTAATATGTTGCACTGCACTGAAAAATACTTCTGTTGGTCACGACTGCGACTGCTGTGACCATGGATCAAAACTCTATAAATTTTGCATAAAATTGCTGCTTGTTCAGTAATATTTGTATATTTAATTTTGTGATTTTTCGTCTGTAATTATTTGTTGTTATGTTGTGTTGTTTTGTTATGTTGTCGTTGTTTTGTTGTTATTTGTTGTTGTTATCTGTGTTAGTGTGAACTGTGAACAGACTTTTGACGGCTTTGCAGCCAACTGCCGTTTTACTTCGCTCCCGTTTTTACTTAGTCCCTGGTTGAGGGTTAAATGCTTAAATTTAAAAGCCAACAAAAATTTGCAAATTATATTGTGCATTCTATCATTTAATTTGTGTATATTAAGCACTGAGGACTTATACATACATAGGCTAGCCGTCTAAACGAGTTCAATTTCCCTAAATGTAGTCCTACTTATTTTTTAGTTCGTCGCATTCAACCTCCTGTATTTTTTGCACCGCAAGCAGTAATCGCAAAATCTTGTTTTTTTATCCTGTACTGAAAAGATGTTTTTGCACAAAAAACAGCCATAAACACTGTCTTAACAGTTTTAAAAACAACATTATGTAACATAATTGATATATCAGTTTTATTATTGTACTATTATTATAATGCTTTCAGTTATTCGATAAATCAAGTTGTTTGAGATGAAAGAGTGCTTCTAAGGTGACGTATGATATTTGGAAGTAAAAATACTATTTCAAGGAAAGATATCACGGACATTCCCAGAGTCGCCCCCATGGTAGAGCCAGCATCACTTATTAATTGCGCCAGCTAAAATAGTTTGTACTAATGACTATAAAAAGAAGGAAAGAGGGAAGATTATTACTGAAATTAGCATCAGGATGACTCAGGGGGGGATTTGAACCACCCATATTTGGATCGCAGACCAGCGGTAGAAACCTTTTTATATAACACCTGTTTTGAAAAAACAGTACAACAACCAACGTCAATGTGCACGCTGCTGCAATAAGGCTCAAAATTAACATCATATGACATGGGAGTCAGCGTCACTGGCTTCATTTTGCAGTCAGTGACTGTTGTCAAGTGTCAATCTATTGATGTCACAGGTCCAATGTTACTTCCAGTAGCTCTGATTTTCATGAACTGACTCCGGTGACAGAGTCAGCTACTTCGGAACCAGCATCATCTTAGTCCTCACTACCATAACCCATGCATATGCTACACGCATACAGTACCGACAACAATACCTACTTGCTACAGACTCCGCAGTCGAAACGAAGTCGAAGTCTCTTGAATCCGGCGCAAAGTACACTAGTATAACTAAATACTATGACTCCGGAATCAAGTGACTCTGCCTCCGCTTTGACTTCGGCGTCTGTAGCAAGTAACTTTGGTCAGTAGTCAGTAACTGTACATATATACAAGCAAATTTTTCAGCCATGTAAAAAGTAGTCGACTAATGTGAAGCTGATTTCGAAGCAACTGACTTTATCTAACAACCGGACCCGGAGTCAGGTAATGAATATCAAAACTGTCGGAAGTATCATTGGACCTGTGATGTCACTAGGTTGACTGCAGTTCCTGACTCTAAGATGAAGTCAATGACGCTGATTTCGAGTCATATGATGTTAATTTTGAGCTGTACTGTAAAATCACAGCTTGAATTAGACTCTAAAGTTTGACCATAAACTGCTGGATCCTGAGACAAAAAGAAATACGCTTTATTTTCCACTACGAAAAAAACGACATCAAGAGTATACAATTTGACAGAAAAATTTTAACTGCACTTACCAAATGTTTAGGTATTTCTTTGAAATGAACAAAACTATTCTTTGCGTAGTAAATTTCCAAAACTCCATTGCTTTTTCTTTAAATATAAAAATTGATAAATTAACTGGGAATTTCAAAGCTTGTTTATTTATCACGGTTATTTTTCTAAATTCCTAGCAATCACAAACTAAAAGCAAAAAGTCGTTGCTATATCTATTACAGAACACACTAATAATATTCTTAATATGCACTCTTGGCTTCAAAGGATAAAGTTTGAGTAACAAGACCTGTAAACCTACAGGTAAAAATGTTAACCTACCTGTACAAATCTCGACAGGTTTTGTTTTCGCTACTGCATCCATGAATCTTGAAACAAAAAATATCACTAACGTAAGTTAATTAGAGACAAAAGCGAAAACTAATAAATTAATAAAAACAATCATTTGTCAGCTCAATAGTACATACATACCTACAATCATGTTATGTTTCGAGCTGTCGAAATAAGTATAAATTATTTTTTCATCATACATAAATATTTTCTTTTCGGGAATTTTAATGTGGTGTAAGATAGAGTAGCCATGAAAACACTCCTGTAGCTGTTGTAATCGAGAAATACAGGAACGATCATGAAAATGATAAAATGAGACCAAATCCCTAACCAAGCTTGGGCGCTGTCGTGTAGTGGCTAGCATGCTCGACGTCAACGCCAGTGTGCCAGGTTCGATTCCCGGCGCCTGCCTTTCTTTCAGTCTTCAAAATGTTGCGTGTTCGCTTTTTTACAACACAGGCAGATTACAAAACACTTACTTTGACGTAATTCACAGGCCAGCGTGATTTTGTGGCAGTGATTTCAAAATATTCCTTCCTTAAAAACAAAAATGTGTTTTAACGTAATTTAACAAATATATCAATAAATTAAAATATGACTAAAAATTGCCGGACCCTGAACCTGAGCCAAATCCCTGATTCCATGACAATAATATTAGTTTTCTAGCATTAAAAGTACAGCATTAGTCATAAAAATCAGACCATGTATTTAGTCTCAGGTTCAGCATTTTTTGTTCAGACAGAAACAATTGAAAGATGCTGATGCACTATAATAACAACTGATAAAATTTAAAACTTTAAAGCACTGTAGTAAATTTCTTGTATTTGTATGTGCAGGATACAGGATTTGACTGAATTGATTTTATTAACAGCTTTGAACAAGTTCTTCAAATATGCGAATAGAAAAGTTGAGTTCAAGATCTTTGCTAACCAATGTAGGTCATAGCGTATAATTTAATTGATGTCTTTGGAATTTGTTTTAAAATAAATTTAGTAGAAAAAATTCATTTAGTTATTCTATGACTGATACGACGCATCAAAGTAGATTTAAATCTTTTAAATATATCTTTAAGTATATCTTTTAAATTCACGATTTATATTATTTTCAACTCGACTGGATTATTTTGATCCATTACTGTGACAGGGATAAACCAATTTGAAATCTACCATAAGTAAATCGGGGTGGGGGGGGTTGGCTGGTTTTTTTTTCCCAGCTAAAATTAGTTTTCAACTGAACATTAAGCGCCAACTGCATTAATATTCATTGGTGCAGCACAACTCAAGCCAGAGCTAAATTGATTTGACACAGACAACTTACGAACAGGCCTGTTTGCAATGACTGCTATTATGCTGACTACTTTGAATGATTGTGTTGTGAGCACAGTGCACTGAAGCAAGACAAGAAACTACAAACAATAAGTCCCAGAATCATTCCAAGGCAAAATAAATATTCGGAATAACAGCAAGTCTCAGTAGACTATGTAAATTATCAAAGACTATATTATAGTGTACCTTAATGATCTTAATGAGTGTTTAACAACAATCAACGTTAAAATATCCGTTAAATTAGTACATAACAAACAAACAAACCAGAAAGTGATGCAAAAATAAAAAAGCTATTACAGAGAATAAACAACACAAATACATGTGTATGTTTCGCAGATGACTGCAAAAAGTTGAAACAATCGCTTCAAAAATTTTTAAACCTGAACTTATGTAATTACATGGTAGTAGGTATAAAAAAGGCAATATGATCAGGTACATCAATGGAAAAGGATTAAATATTGGCTAAGGGTGAATCAACTTACTCAGTTAGTACCAGTAACAATGGCAAAATGGCAAAGAATTCTAAAGCCCGGTTCGTACTTGTCCTTTTCCTTGGGCAAATCCCGACAACCACCGTACCAATTACCGTATTTCCTCTAATGAAGCCCCGGGGGCTTTAATGTTTCGTTAAGGCCCAAACGGGGGCTTTATTCAAGGCGGGGGCTTTATTCAAGGCAGTGGTTTTATTTTTTTGTGAAAGTCCAAACGGGGGTTTTATTCAAGGCGGAGCTTATTTCTTGGTGAAGCTTTGCTGACCAGATGGGCCCAGTTGCTCAAACCAGTTGTAACAAGTGCAGCTCATATAAAATCTTACAATTGTACATAACAATTATATTGTAATGTTCCTAAAATTTAAAATTGTTACAAATGTAGGACTTGTACTTGAGTAACAGGGCTCAGACGTAAGTAAGGACGTTTTGAACAAAGCCCCCGAGGGTTTTATTCAAGGCGGGGGTTTTATATTTTCGTGAGTGGCTTGACTAGGGTTTTATTCGAGACAGGGGCTTTATTCAAGAGAGGGACTTTATTCGAGGTAATACGGTATAGCAGTTTTTTTTGCAAGATCAAAGCTGTGGTGAAGTCCAGTACGTGTGCGAAAAATTAAGCAAATTGGTTGTGTCGATTTCTCACACAATTCAATTAAAAATTTGTCCCTGCCTCTGTCTTTTCAAGGACTTGTATGAAGGGGGGGCTACCCAGGTCGAAAATCAAAGTTCTCCAATTTTGCTTATTTTCACATATGTTACTCCCCAAGGCACCCCAACCTCAGATAAGAACAATTAAGCTTGAAGGTGAACTTTTGGTTCAGTGCGTTTGTCAGTGTATTTACATAGGCAAAATAACGCGAAAAAGCCTTAAAGTAGCCCTTAGTTGGACAGTTCTAACACAAACCACATCAAGCCAATCAGGCTGAAACTTTGCATAGTAACAGGCCACATCAAGAGTACATAATAGGGAAGAGTATGACACTCTTCCCTATCCTAGCTAATCGGCCCGGACGCTGCTCCGGCCGAAATAGTCCTTTTACGTCTTGATTTCAGGGGGGGGGTACCCCCACCTAGAATCAAGACATGTCTTGATTTCAGGGGGGGACCCCCCCCCCCTCAAATAAAGACACCACCGAATTTGCTCTGGCAGTGTGCTCAAACGAGGGGGGGTACCCCCCCCTCAAATCAAGACACTTCCGGGATTTGAGGGGGGGTCCCCCCCTGAAATCAAGACATGTCTTGATTCTAGGGGGGGTACCCCTCCTGAAATCAAGACGTAAAAGGGCTATTTCGGCCGGGCCGATTAGCTAGGATAGGGAAAAGTGTCATACTCTTCCCTATTGCCACATGTATACGCAAAATCGTATGATCCGGATTTTAATATGTATTTTCAATTCAAAAATCGAGGACAAAATGTGAAAAAATGGCCGTTTTTTGAGCCCGCCAAATTTGTGTGATTTTATATTTAGCGTCTATGCTCAGGCCATGGGTAAAAATTTAATAAATGGATCAAAAAATGGATCAAAGAGGTTGAGATATGACATTAGGCTATTAAATTTTGTAAAAATCAGCTTCGTCAGTATTAACAAAAATTTCGAATAACGGAACGCTTTGTGAGCACAAAAACCTTTTTTGCGCCTATGATTTACACGTAAAATTGAATCTTTGAGAGCCATGAGTAAAAAATTGGCAAAAGCATTGGTTCCAGTTTGTTACATATGCGATGCGCCTTCCTTGGGGCTACATTGTGTGCAAATTTGAAGCGAATCGGAGAACCTAAAATTTTCACTTACATATATAGGTAGCCCCCCCCTTAAGGTGGTACTTTCGTATATGCAGCTTTTTTTGACGAGCAGTTACTCGGTTGTATTAGAAGCTATTTATAAGCGGTTTTTTGCATTTCACAGACAAAAAATATACCGTAAGCCTATGTATTTGTTTTGTTATCAATTGTGACAGTTTGTCCAAAATACGCTGTAAAATATCTCAAATTTGGCATTTTTTCAAGTTTTTGCTTCAAGTTTCATTTTGGAAAGAATATGATTGATGAAGTTTAATTCCAATTTAGTCTAAATTTACTTGTCGATGCCTCAATAAATGCAAAGTTTCGTTTGGATAAGTCATCACGTTGCTTCAGTATTTTAAATCTAAGCTTCAAAATAGAACTTTTTTGAATTCCGTAAAACTTTATGGCTTCAGAAAACAAAAACTACAATGCCTATCAATGATTGCAAAAAAGGAATCTAGACATTTTAGTTTTTTCATTTTGACTAAAAATTGTGAATATAGACGGCACACATAATCAGCAAATTGACACTTTCGAGTACATGACGTATCTTTTAGTACAATGAACTCGTATGCGTTGCCATGGTAACTACGGCAATAAATTTCATCGCCATAGTCTAAAGCGACCTAATGTCTTCCAATATGACCGCTAATACATTCAAACTACAGTACAGAAGCTACGTAAAGCGAATAAAATCACTTCTTGTCACGTATTTTTGAGCGTTTTTAGTCAAAAATGGGGGTAATATACATACTTCAGAGCTCATAACCCTGACTATATAACAGTTGGTAACATGAGCTTTGGTACAACACTGCAATGCAAATAGGTCTAGTACTGTGCTGAATTTTTAAGAAATACACAGCTTAAATTTTACATCACATCATTTTAAAGTGAAAAAAAGAGTTATATTCAGAAAGTGTCATTTTCCTAAGAACAGTTGCAGTTAAATATGCGGATTAACGTTCCAAAGTGATTTTAAGTAAAATATCTAGATACCATTTTTTAATTTACTGAAATGCAATACTGTTTTTGAGAAACAATTGTTTAAAAATCACTATATATATTGTAAAAATAGCCAAAAAATGTCAAAAACACTACTTTTTTGTTATAACTATAGTGTAACTGATTATAAGGAGCCTATAATTTGCCCATATGTTGGCCTAAAGATGCCTCATACGTGTGTAAAGTTTCATAGAAATAGTTGTTGGTTCGAGCGAATCGCGACAAAAACTGCAAATTCGAAACTACCACCTTAACTGGGTCTGGGATTAGTCTGAGTTGGCTTAATCCTACAGATGACTTTTGTCAATGAACGAGCTCATGTGCATGTGCTTGACCACTAAAGTCTGACAAAAACATGAGCCACTTGCTTATTTTACTGACATGACATCTGCGGCTACTTGCAATACTGATGCTCTTGATAGTAAAAATCTAAAACGAGAGCTCATGTTTCGTTTTCTCATGTATTGCAACTATTTTTAGTCAGACTTTATTGAAGAGGTGGTACAACTTCTACGATTAGAGTGAGATACATCTTGTATTCCTGAATATTACTTTCAGATTTTTTGGAGCAGACCGGAGTGCCGTTTGTTTTCGGAAACCCGACGTGGAAACAGCCACAGTTTTGGACAATCAGTTTCTGTGTCAGTGTTTGTTTGCAGCCCTGAAAGGAAATAATTTCGCCATAGTCTGCGAAAAAAACAAAATAATGAACATAAAGTTTAATGCAAGGTTTCTTTGCTGAGTAAGAATTCCATACTAGTTTATAAAACTGTAGTTTTCCACACAACCGTTCTTTGCAGTTGAATGAATTTTTCAAAATTGCCCAAGCACTGTAATTCCAAGCTTGGCTGGTCTTTGATCGGTCACCAGAGAATTAGCTACTCTTCGGGGACGGCTTTGCAGAAGGACTCGCACGCCTAACCATTGAGCCACTGGCTTAGTTTAGTCGGATACCTAAGGCATTTTTGTGAAATAACGGGTTCTGTGAAACATAACACCGACAAATTTCACTGGTTAGAGATTAAGATTCATGATCCAAGTGCAGCAGATCAAGTTTAGCCAAAAAAATTATCATGATGAAAAATTGGAAAAAAGAGAATCTAACACATGAACTAACAATTCTCATCATCACTCGGCTTTGTCCCCATAACAAGCTAGAAACATTATAGGCTTATGATCATCATTAAACTAAAGTAATTTAATCAACAGGACTAGATTCGAAACTGCATGTTAATCATTTTTTCTATCAAACATGCCTATCAATGTTCCAAAAGGCAGGTATGGCGGACTTTAGACAGTCACGTGAGTACATAGATCGTGCCACATTGACTGGAAAATTTAGACTTTGTAAATGTTATAAATTTATAAAACTTTGATAGAACTATAATTTTCTGCAACTGTAAAGTGATTTTTAAAATATATTCACTACAAAACAGCGAAAAAACACTTGCCAAACTGACTCCACACGTTACGCTGACCAACATGCAGGTGTTATGTACTTTCAGATTATGTAGAGTTTGCTTAAAAACAATAGTTCCTCTCTAGAAGAGTGAAAAACGTATTACTAAAATAACAATATAACAAAGTGTAGTGTTTTTTGTAAACTGAAATTGAAGCCACACCTGTCATGTGCACAAAAAATACCTACCAAAATCAGTATCGTTATTGCACTTTGAAAATTGAGGTAAAACTGTACAAAAATAATTGCTAACTGTAGCAGTGTAATAGCCCGGATACACGTCGTGCTGTTTGTCATTGTGGCCATTGCAAGCTCCTGACGACTCAAGTCTGCTGGATTTTACCTGAAAAAAATCAAAGAATAAGGATCAGTTAGTACGTACTCGTCGTTATTGTCGTTTTCTTAAAGTGCGACTCAGGAGAACCGACTTTTACAATTTTTTCAACGACAATTTAACACAAATTCATGAACAAAAGTTGCTTAGAAAAGAGCTTCCATTTGAAACATTTTTTGTCAAATATAAGAACAATAAAACATATGCCCAAATAGTGTGTTTTCTTAGCGTTATGTTCACTTATGCGAAGCTGTTAGTGCTTGCTAGCTTTAAAAAATTAATTTGGCTTTTTGCTTATTTTTTCGGCGGAATATAGAAAGTCTAACATTTGAAAAACTCAAACTTGTAGAAAAACTATATTTTTGAGTGGCAAAGTATTGACTAGGTTTTATTTTAACCTGGGTCAATGTTACCGATTTGGATGAAATTGAAATTTTGCACGTTTTGTAGCCATTAATGAATATATAACAAGCAAACGTTAGAACTTTCTACTTTTAAATTTAGCTAGCAGCACTTTTTGTAGCCGCGCAAACAGATTTGAATTTTGAAATGTCCAGTACTCCGCGAATGATATGACTGTGCACGGATGTGAATGATGTCTTCAGAGTTCAAAAAATTCATAAGCTTTGAGCTGGTCCGTTGTCGAATACTAGCTGTTCCAGAAAGCCATAGCGGGAAAATATTTTTTAGTGTTGGTTTGATGGATCTTATTGCAGTGATCGAAGGCATAACTTTGACTTCCAGCCTTTCGAAAATTAATTTATGACAATTAGGGCCGATTTGTATAAAAATGTCAACGGCCGTTGAAATTTCAGGGGTCGTTCATTTCAGCGGCCATTTATCTTAAAGGAGTTTTCTGTGGAAATGGAAATGGTTTAT